>JAJIZL010028792.1:50378-77487 GCA_023969395.1 Amblyomma maculatum
TAAATAAATAAATAAATAAATAAATAAATAAATAAATAAATAAATAAATAAATAAATAAATAAATTACAAGAGCATCTGTCCTCGTTCTTGGATGGTACATATTACACCTTTTACGCAGCCTTATCAGTTGTTTCGGCTGTGAAGAGGTGCATTTTATTCTGCGAAGTAGCTATTTTGCGTGTGATGCTTCGCTGCCGTGCACAATTGAGAGAAAAAAAAAACTTTCCTCCAATCTCATTTGCAATATAGACCAAGGTACTCGTCTCACTACTGCTACTCGTTGTCTGAGGAAGCACTTACGTACATAGTCAATTTAGAAACAGCAAAACGTTGCCACATAAAATGAAGCACCATGTACGTGCTCCATAGGCACTTTTATAAAGTATGTCATTGCTCGTATAGTTTCGAAACACCGAGGACCCCACTTCATACCCTATTATATCATACAACTTACAGCTATTGCCTCTAACTGTATAAAGGTTATGGTTGTTCACTGCCGCAGGTGGCCATCGTCATCAACATCCTGATTCCATTTTGAGTAGGAAAAATGCCTCTCCCAAATCCCCGCAATTAATTTGGTCTTGTGCCAGCTGTATCAAATTCATCATCTCAAACGTTTTGGCCTCATCCAACGACCTAACTTCCTGTCATCACTTGTTACACTTGCTTGCCTCTGGAATCCACTTTGTCACCCATAAAAAAAAACGTTTGTTATCACGCCTTCGTAATACATGATCTGCCCATGCCCGACTCCTCCTCTCTATTTCTATCAATATGTCAGCGCACTTTTTTTTGTCTTGATTTCAATTGAATGTCTCCGACTTTCGTTTCTTTGCTGACTTATTCGGCAGGGTTCCTCTTAGTCACACCTACCATTCTTCGTTTCATAGATCTCTGAGTAGTCCTAATTTACTCGGAACTCGTCGTTAGCTCGCACATTTCTGCCTCATAGGTGAGTATAAGATGCAACTGCTATATACTTTCTTATTGAGCGATATTGGCAACATGCCATCATGATCTTATAGTAATTGCCAAATGCGCTCCATCTAATCCCGCTTATTCTAGTTATTTCCTTTTCCAGATTCGTATCTGCTCCTATTAGGTGCCGGAAGAAGACGCATTCCTTTGCCACTCACAGCGTCTTGCTACTTATCCAAAACTGCTGTTTCCTTCCAAGGTTATTGAACATTATTTTAATATTTTGCATCTTAATTTATAGTCGTACCGTTCTACTTTTCTTGTATATATCATTATTTATTCTGTGTAATTCTTGACCTCAGCTACTCAGCAAGGCAATCTCATCAGTGAATCTCAGATTACTAAAGTATTCTTTGTTAATTTTATCCATAACTGTTTCCAATCCAGCTGTCTAATACTTATAAGTAAGTGGTTGTTAACACTCTAGAGATCGTATCTACTTTTATAGCCCCATCTCCTAGTGGAATAGCATTTCTAGTTTTATGGACCAGTGTGGTGTCTGTGCAGCCAGAATAGATAATTCGTTAGAACTGATGCTTGGGCGAGTTGGTATGCCATTTTGAAGACGAACTGCGCAACTTGGACAAGGACGAAAGGAAGACACACGGACAGGCGCTGACTTTCAATAAACATAAATTGAAAGTCCGCGCCTGTCCGTGCATGTCTTCCTTCCGTCCTTGGCCAAGTCGCGCTGTTCTTCATAAAAAAAAACAACAACAGCATATATAACATTCAGTAATTTAAATTATAGCTCACCTACGCCCTCATGTCACAATGTCTGCATGACCAAACGGGTTTCTATTCAGTCAAATGATTTCTCATAATCAAACAATGCTATGTATAGGGGTTTTGTTACATTACGATAATTTTTGTATCACTTGGTTGATAATATGTATACGCTTTGTTGAAGAGGAACCTCTATGAAAGCATCCGTTGTACTTTGGTTGATTTAAGTTTGAGGTTGCCCTGATTGTATTAGCGATTATTTCAGTGCATAACTTGTACGTAAATGATAGTAGGCTGATCGCTCGCAATTCTTCAAGTTCCTGACATCTCTTTTCTCATGGATTAAGACAGCTTTGAATTAGGTCAAATGCAGTCAAATCAAGGAATCTCACCCATGAAGTGGCTCATCACAATGCTTATTGTCCTGGGCCACGACACGGCTTCCCTGTTTGCTCCAAACTTGTCGAGGAAGAACACGTAAAACAGACCGCTGTTAGCCTCGGGCATAGTAAACAGGAAGTTGGCGCAAGCTGCAACTATCGGCATCGTCCAGCAGCAGTCCGTGGGCGGAGCAAGACGATGCGCACCGCCCGACGACGGCAAAGACGTGGCTGCAGGCATTCTCCTTTAGGGCTCGCTATGCGCAGCAAACACTGCGCTGCACAATATGTGCCGAGGATGCTTCACGTTTATTGTACAGCGATCCTTTCACGGCGGAACAGCCTGCGTGTAGAGGGCCGCAGCACCTGGATGCCGAGTTCACCTACTTCTTTCTGGCTTCGCCAAGCGCAGTTTTCAGCATTCGACAAACTCTTCCGGTGGTGCGTAAAGCCCAGTTTCAACTTATTCATGCCTCCTGGCCAGCTGCGATGGTAGTGCCCCGCGACCTAGTTGGCAAGAAAGGCACGCTCAGAGAGCGCCTAATAATGTTTATATCACTCAAACTCTCACGGTGTGGCTCATGCGCAGGATACTGCTTTTTACATCCGTGCAAATAGCACGACAGCCGCCATCTTATGTCTTGGAGATTTCCCGCCGCACTCCAAAGCAATAAGCAGCTGTGCACGTACGAGCCTGTTGCAGCTGTATTTTCACAACGAATCTTGCGCGGTAATCGCCCGTAGTATTTCGAAACTGACGCAGCTCAGTTTCGCTGTTCGCCCAAATACAATTTTTCCTAGTGAGGCAAAGCAGTTAGTGTAGAGAACACGCCTGCGGTTATATTTAAAGAATTGCGCTGAAGTACTATTGAACATCCGACCCACGTGCCTCTCCTACAGCGGCACTTTGGCCATATGCCAAAGGTTCTGCAGAGGACGCCGCTTTGAATTCTATCTAATGCACGAAGGCACAAAGTAGACGGATTTGCCCTGTATATAAGCCGCGCAGCCAACAGTGAGTACAACCGGGTGACAATACGCCTTTCTTTTCGCCACAGAAAAAGGCAGGACCCAGCTAAGCTGCACCCGTACATGGATCCAAGCCACTCTATCGGGCTGCCCGTCATCATCTTCAACTGACTTTGCGCCACAGCAATAGCACAAAGTAGTCCGGATGTTAATCCACAACTCTTTCCCGGCGTGTTCAAGAGTTGTCAACCTAGCGTGTCGTCACGCGCTGTCAGTAATCAGTAAGAAGGAAATAAAAAAAATCAGTGAATCGTGCCCCTCCGGGACTCCAACCAACATCCTCCCGTTCCCCAGTCGAACCCGCGAACCGCTAAACTCTCCGTCAACTTCCTGCGAAACAGTCCTCTATTCTCCTTGTCTAGCGTAAGGACGCTAGAGGTCGCTGAGGGAAACAGCAAGAGCAGGCAAAAACAAAAGATAAAAAAGAAATTATAACAAAAAAAAAGTAATAAAAAGCAAATAGAAAGACGTTAAAAAAGAACAAACTGATAAAACGAGCAGTGCGTAAGTAAGGGTAAAGTTGCAAGCGTCGTAAGTGAAATCGCTTTCATTTTCACACAAATTCAAGCTATAATTGCACATCTTTAAACGTTGTCTCCCTTCTAGAAAGCTCCTTCTGTCATAAATAGTACATCGGAGAGACAGCTGCCAATCAGTAAACATAAGGCTTAATGACCATCGGGCAGACACAGGCAAACACCTCCCGAAATCAGTTTCCCGACATTAGAATCAGAAATACCATAAGTTCGAAGTAATTAAATTATATATTCCTCTGTCAGGATTCAAATCTGCAAATGACAAAAAATATAGAGAGGCATATAGAATCCACGAATTTAAAAGATTGAAACCAGCAGTAATAAATACCTCTAAGGAAACGTTAGAATCTCTTAAATATATTCAATCTGTCCCATAGCTGTGCCGGGAAAATAATCTAATATAGCCTTAATTGTACAAATTATTCACAGCACGTGTACACTCTATCCTCTCTCCGCAATAGCATAGGCTGCACGTGTATCTGCAAACACGCTTCCTTCTTATCACTTCCTACTGTAGTTGACCCTAGAACTTTTTTTTTTGCGTGGCAGGTGTGGCTAGCTGTTTTGTTGTTATTCTGTTTCTTTGTCCTTCTTCCCCCTTTGGAAGAAAGCTTTTGAGAATTGTTCCCCAGAACATATATTCTTTTTCAAGACCCTTTTGCAAGAAAGGTGTGTCTGCACCGAACCTGCTTTAGGTTCTAATTATCCCCCCCGCATTGTAGTTTTTCCTGCTGCTGGTGCTTTTATTTTTTATTCAGGCCAAAGGATCGCCAGTTAAAGGCTGAGAAATACTTACTGAAGAAACATTTTTTTTCACTCCTTGACCTACTTGCTTCTCACCAACCCTCCCCCTCCCCAGCTTTTCTTCTTTGGAAGCAAGAACGTACTTAAACCCCTCCCTGTGATGATGTCTCTTCCAGACGAGCGAACTGAGGATTCCCCCGCCCCCTCGCCTCCCGCCCTCTATCTTTGTTCAGTGCTCTTTCATAATTCTTGATGATGAATAATTCGTAATTTATGTTTATAGCGAACTAAGTTTTGCTGAAATTAGGATACCTTTACATTTATTACACTTTGAGTCGTTCTCTTGTTTCTCGTGCCGTTTTGACAGCGACAGCAGGTGCATGTGGGAGGGGGCCATTCGAGGCAGCTGCGAGTAGTGCTGGATGAAAATGCGTCAGTGCCATGATTTTAGAACGCATCCGGCAGATTCATAGTGCAAAACGTACCGCTTTTGCCAATCCGGGCAGTGAATACCGAGGTGTCGAGGCACTACTGTTTACACTTTATAGCAAATGGACACATTGGTATTCATAACTGGGATCATGAGTTGCCGAAGAAAAACAGTCCTTGCCCCTTTGCCATGACACAGATGTAATCGCGAAAACGGGGACAAAACTGGGGGGGGGGGGGGAGATTATAGAAGCCCACAAAACATGCTTATGTAAGCACTCACCTCTTAGTATTACTACAAAAACGGTTCCGGTAGAACGAGAGGAAGAAGATGGATAACACAGTATGAGCGTGCACTGAACAAGGGCATAGGGAACCTCAGTTCGCAGTGACAACAGAAACGATGGTCAATTTTGGAGGACCGTTACTCCCTGTTGATTTTACCAAGTTTTCCTCTTGTTGCCAGGATTTCCTTTTTCTGTTTTTCATTATTCCTTTCTCTCTTTCTTCAGTTCTTTCTTTTAATCCAACATTTCTTTTTTTGTGTGCGTGTGTCAGTTATTATTGTCCTTCTGACTGAAGAATAAGTTAAAACCGTCAGTTGATAGCGCTGTGTGTTCGCACACTTGTTGTCTAGTGTGTTGGTCTGTATTTACGCTATATATTCTTCAGAAGATGTTTGACCCCAAGCCTGCCAATATATTTTAACTCTCGGGATAGAGAATATTTTTAACAACGAATAAGCATTGCCGCATTATACTCAACATACTCATAAAAAAAGAACAGTGCGTGGGCAAATTGATGGAAACAATGGTCAAAGACAGACTCTGATTATCTAAAAAACAAGCGAGTCTTCGCGAAGCAATGTACGCTTTCAGGCCAAACAAATCGGCTCAGAACGTCCTGCTGCATCGCAGCAAAGAGATACTTAATCCAATAGAACATCCGAAGGGAGATAGGGTTGTGCTGACCCGAGGTCTGAAAGGAGCATTCGATAATGTGACGCATGAGGCGATTCTGACACATCCTTTGGAGACGGGGTGGGGAAAGAACGCGTTCGAGTATATAAAACGCTTCCTCTCAGACATACAGGCCTACATGAGAATCCAGAACGCAGAACATGGTCTCTTTCTATTAGGCACGAGAGGAACACCACAGGAAGCGGTGCTATCCCCGCTGCTTTTCAACATGGCAATGAAGAATCTTCCGGTCCACCTCGAGAAAGTCTGGTGCACTGCAGACGGAATCTCAGTAAGGACAACGTAGGGCTCTCTAGGAGAAATCGAGGCCAGCTTGCAGGAGGCAGCTACCGCTGTGAATGAGTACACAAAAAAATTCGGCCTTCTTTGCTCACCGAAAAAAATTGAATTCGCCTTTATTCGTCCACAGACAATAGACAATAGAGAAAATGCACAGACAATAGAGAATTCCGACTTGGATCGGAACCGATACCCGAGAGAGAGGAAATTAGAGTCCTGGGTCATTTAATTCAGCGCAAGCTTACGGCGACCACGCTCGACAAGCTAAAAAAAGTGGGAGGCCTGGTTGGCCGAATGGTCCGCAGAGTCTCAAACAAGAAAGAGGGACTGAGAAGCAAAGATGCTCTACTATTGGCCAATGCCTCTGTAACAAGTAGAATTTTGTACTCGACCTCCTATCTCCACCTCAAGAAACACGACAAGAACATTCTCGAGATATTCACACGCAAAAAAGCGAAGAAGGCCCTGAGGCTTTAAGGTCTGGGTATGACGAACTCGTTCGAGGAGCTGAGAGAAGCCCACCTCACAAGCCAATGTACGCGAGTATCGCAGACACCGTCGGGACGTCGCCTACTAACTCGTCTACACATACAACACATGACTCTAACCGAGGAAAGAGTAGGACGTCCCCAGGAGTGGCGATACGCCCTGCACGTAAAATCACTCCCTACTAACATGTCCAAGGACGACCTCGAGTGTAGGCTCACGGCCAGGGCAGAGGCCTTAGCTCACCACCACGACGGAAACCCGGAGTGTACTATGTGGACACGTGTGGCCCGCCCCAAGGCGGGTGGTACACGGTGGCAGTGATCCACGAGTCCTATATGGTGAACAGGCTCACATTTAAAGCCTGAAACAACCACAGACGGAGGAGGTCGCCATCGCGTTAGCAGCAACACACTCTGATTCCAAAACAATCATAACGGACTCGCGAGGGGCGTGTAGGACGTTCAACATGGGCTGGGTCTCGTACCTGGCCTAACGGCCACTAAAACACAGCTCGAACGTAGCCAACCGACTACTGCAAAACAGCTCGCACGTGGGAATTCCATTCTGCCGCTTCATAGTCCGGACTCCGGCCCACTCGGGGCTAGGAGGAAACGAGGCAGCAGATGCTATCACCTGCGCGCTTTCTAACCGGGCAACCTCATCCCACTCCTCCTCAGAAGAATAATGCACACCAGCTTACTCTTTCAGACAAATTACTCAGCTATACCAAAACATACACAACGTTTACCGCCACGCGTGTAAAGGGCTAACGTGCGCGGAGGAGCGCGTGTTTTTTCGCCTCCTTACGAACAACATGACGTTCCCCGGCGTCACTTAAACACTTTGACAATGCCCCCGAAATGTCCTCGGACCTCTTCCACATGGTGTGGGCGTGTCCCTCCTATCCTGCCTTTGTACCTAATCTAAACCCCACTCGGGAGGGCTGGGAGGCGACGCTACTCGCCTGCTCCAACCTAAAAGCCCAAAAGGCGTTGGTCAAACGAGCAATGGCGGCAGCGGAAGCCACTGCTGTCCCGTACTAGGGACTCCACCTAGTGTTTTCTGGAAAAATAAAATTGATTGATTGATTGTGAGGAGAAGGACACTAAGCCTGACTCCACAGCAACCTCCATGTACCTTTACCTATTTGAATAACGTTTTAACCACTACCTCCACGCTCCTCCGAGCATGCTTCGACGGGACGCTTGGGGGAGCGAGCGCACGTCCATAATGCGGCCACAGCGCAAACAGCCGAAAATATAAAAATGCACACCGCAGCACGCCCACGGAAGTGCGCTCTGACGAAGTGGCGTCCGTGTGCTGTGCGATGTCAGCGCACGTTAAAGATCCCCAGGAGGTCGAAATTACTCCGTAGCCCTCCACTACGGCTCCTCTTTCTCTCTTTCCACTTTCATTCCCACCTTCCTCCCTTCCCTTACGGCGCGGTTCGGGTGTCCACAGAGCAAGTGTGACAGTTACTGCGCCTTTCCCTTCCTGTGAACCAATTTAAATTTAGAACATTCAGTCTTCCGGGCCTCTCTCGCGGCCGCTCTGGGGAAGCGTCTTGTTTTTCTCCGAACCCGCGATCAACTCACCGTTTCTCCTCTTGTACATACGACCGCCGCTACCGACCAATTCTGCGACTTTGCTGCCTCATCTAACAAGAAAGCCGTGAGAATTCCTTTTTGCCACATACGGTCGGTTAATTGAATATTGTTTTCGCCTTTTGTTTATACCTTGGCCTGGCTTAGTTTTTACGCTGTGTTGTCTCTAACTCTTGCACGTACTCATCATATCTGGAATACTTGCTTTGTTATTTTCATACTCTTCTTTTATCGCAGTGTTTTGTTCATTGTCGGGTTTTCCTCCCGTCACATAAAGGAACGGTTAATAGTGCAACAAAAAGACACTCACAAATAGGCAAAAATAGACGCACAGGACAGGCGTTGACTCCAACTTCTTTCTCGGAACACCACATACAAACTTCTTCTTCAAATTAAGAATTTAGGAAGACCCAGAGATAATCTTGCCCGTGTGCTGCTAGAAGCCTCGTATATAAAAAGACTTGGTGCAAAATTTATTAGTGAATCATCTCTCTCGCTGTATAGTTGTGAAGGTCGACTGTTAAATGTTGTTAAGTAGGATAGACCTAAATTAGCTATGCATGTGTTGCTGGCTTTGTGGGAGCATCTGGATGTTGAAGAAGAAGTAGTTTGCATGTGGTGTTCCCAGAAAAGTCAGCTCATTGCCGTTCCCGGAAAACTGCAGCAACGGAAGTGCCGGGTGAGTCATTCAAAAATAAAACAAAACCTTACGTTTTGTTCGTCATGAAGCGCAGTAGGGAAATTTATATGCAATGTTAATAGAATAGCTTTATGAATTGAAATTACTAAGAGCGTAATACATCGGTGGTGTCTGTCTCGCCATCTTTACTACGTTGAATAAGTGAAGTTGAAAAATTGCCGCAGCGTAAATCCGTTAGAAAGAGTTTAAAGCTTGTTTAGCCCTTTAACTGGCAAGAACAGATAGAGCGATACTATAATTTTTTCCTTGGTTTATATTCGTTTTTATTAGTCTAAATGTACATCCAAAAATTGGAATGCGTTGGAACAAGGAGTTCAAAAAATTCAGAACGTCGACAATTTTGTTGATCTGCCAATATAGGGAGCACAAAGCTAGCAAACTGACATGCCTCAGGCATTTCTTACTTGAGGTGGAATTGAAGAAAACAGTTGTTGCCGCTTTTCAGGCACAAAAAGACGTCACATTTGGTGCATGTGAAGCCTGACACGCCTTTATTGCAGAGAACACAGCGCCATTTGATCTGCTGTGTTTACTGCGACTTTTATAAAAAAGCGTTGTTTCCATGGCTACAAGAAGATAAGTACGCTACTCGTCGGCAAAAGAAAACAAAAGTATGAGGCGATGAAAAGCTAGCATTCAGCGGTGCTCATTTCACCTTTATATGAGCACGAGCACTCAGATTCCCGCCATAAACCCTTCCCTAAAAAAAAAGTGACCTTGAGCAGCTCTTATACAAGCGGCAACGCAGAGCTAGTTCTAAATAAAGTTTTCTGTGTACCTTTACGTGTCCTTCATCACTTTCAAACCAATTGTGGATATAAGAACAAACAGCCGACTGCTCATCATTGACGAATCATTTTTACCTTATTCTGGCAGCTCAACAATTTTGTAGACTATGCATTTTATACACTACCGCTTCTGCTGCGAAATAAGTCATTCTAATATGCAAGGGTGACGTTTATAGACGCCTCTACAAAGAAATAAAATTGTCGCCACCCTGAGTTTAGAATATCGGCTCCTGGCGAGACCCGAACTCTGCCAACGTGGCACGCGCGCGAAGAAGACGACTGCACTTTGAGGTTGAACACAGTCATTACGGGCCATCTATTGACCACTCATGCAACTTTACTTCAGAGCCTACTTCATAAAAAGGCTAAATTTAGATCAACACGTTCTAATGTTTACGGAGAGGCATTTTGTGGCTGCCTATAGTGGGTCAACAATATTGTTGATCTGCTGGTTAAAGGGTTAAAGCCAATTGTTGCTGAGAGCTGTCTCTGTGAACGCAATCTAAAGGTAACATGCACTAACTGAAGATAGGAATTGATTATGGTGAAGGTATCTGTATAGTGTAACCGCTGTCATACCGTCACATACTGGCTGCATTCGTGGCTCGTTTTGCTGCTATTAAGAACAAAAACATCGTATTATGCAACCTAAAGGGGAACATTCCACAGGAAATATGCTCGTACTTTATTTGAATGTTATGAATTAAAAAGAAATAAAACACCGTGCCTACAGGAAGCGAACACTTGTCGTACAGTCTGGTATGTGGTTGTAATCCATTGCGCCACAGAAGCGATAGATAGTGCGGTTTTTAAATGCGCTCTTATTCGTTTTAACTCAACGTACTGAAGATGGCGCGACGGACGCAAATGGCATTATCAGACGATTACTTCAAGCAATTTTAATCCATCAAACTATTTTATTGCGTATGTATTTTAGTTTATGCACTGCAATACATGCTAAAAAAATCATATAACTTTATTGAATACGTTTTTGTTGTGTCTTATTTTTTAGTGACGTCCCACGGCACTTCCGTTACTGGAGTTTTCAGGGATTGGCAATAGACGTCAGCGCCTGCTCTGTGTGTCTATTTGTGAGTGAATTTGTTGCGCTGTTACCCTTTCATTTATGTGACTATTCATGAAGTAGCCCAGCAATCAGTTTTAATTTCCTCCCGTCATTTACCGAGTCGTCGTTTATCACTATCGTGGTGTTTTACTTTTTTAATTTTATTTTTATGCAGCATACTTTGGACTACTATCTATAAATATTATGCGCCAAGGCTCGAACACTCGTATAAAGAGGTTACAGAGCACTATAAACTAAGCAGAAGGGTCTATCCGCCGCCAGACCGTTCCCTCGGAAACGGGGAGGCAATTGCATGGAGGAGGCTACAAAGGGGGCAATCATATTAGTCCCTTTTGGGTATATGCAACAATTTCAAAAGATGAAAAGGATCTACATTGCATAACATGTGGGAGATGGGGCACTCTAGATCATATTATTTGGGAATGTAACAACAGCCCAGGAGCTAAAGAAAATATAGATAGAGACGCCTGGGAGACCCTGCTGCGAAGCGAGGACCCCGCTCTGCAGCAGCAAGCCATCCGCCTGGCGGCTGAGGCCGTGAAGCAACAATGTATATTCACCAGACCTTAGTTCGCGAGGCTCCTGAGTAAGGCTCCATCAGGCCTGCGTGCCGGGGAGTCCGAAACGGAGCTTCTTCTCGGTGGAAATAAAGGTTTTTCAACAACAACAACCTTTATTCCAGCCACAATCTGGAACGCTGCGCGCGCTCTTGCGAACACCGGTGAATGACGACGATGCTGCGTATTTACATGTGAAAGAGGTGAAAGTTCCGGTACCGCGCTCACACAAATCCTCCCGGCAAGGAAGTGGCCATCCTGGTCGCTGTTTAGATGAAAGCAGGTCGGCGGGTGTACGGTTTCGTGCACGAAACATGAACAACTTCTGAGCGCCGACGCCGATCGGCGATGGTATGCGATGGGACAACGCGGTAGTTCACGGGAGATGTTTGCTGGAGCCCTGTGTAGGACGGATATAGCGATGAAAGAACTTCTCGCAAAATCCAGGTGTGCGGATTGGCATCCAGAGTAGAACTTCATCATCGGTTGAGAAGGAGGCAGTGCGGTGGTGGTGTACATGAGGGTGCTTCCGTTCTTACTAGGTTGTTTCAGTGTTGCGGCGAGCAATTTGCCGGTAATGGGTCATACGTGTAGAAAACTTGTCGCCGAACGATGCAGATGGGGAGGAAGGAGTAGAGAAGGTGTGGTCGAATAGAGTTGTTGGTTGACGGCCATAAACTAAGAAGAGTAGGCTGTAGCCAGCGGTCCGTTAAACGGCGGAATTATAGACATAAGTAACGAAAGGCAAAATGGTGCCCCAGTTCTTACGGTCAGAACTGCCGTACATGGATATCATGTCGGACAAGGTGCGGTGAAAACGTTCGATGAGGCCATTGGTTTGAGGATGATAACTACAAGATGTCTTGTGGACGGTGTTGGCTGCGTGGAGTACTTCTGCCCGGACTTGGGAAAGAAATGTCTTCCCGCGGTCGCTAGTCAAGACACGGGGAACACCATGACGCAAGATGATCGCTCGCAGGAGAAACTCGGCAACTTCAAAAGTGGCACCGGAGCAAAGAGGGGCTGTTTCAGCGCAGCACGTCAAACGGTTAATAGGTGTTACAACCCATCGATGACCGGCGGCCGTGAAAGGTAGGGGGCCGAATAAATCAATGGCGACAGAATCGAAAGGCATGAATGGGCAAGGAAGAGTTTGCAGGGGGCCGGCAGTAAGAGATGTTGACCGTTTATGATGCTGGCAAGGTGCACATGATGATATGTGTTTGGCGACGCTGGTAGAAAGCCCGGGCCAAAAGTGGCGGCTTTTTACACGGTAGTACGCCTTGTGTCCTAAATGACCGGCATTGGCATGGTCATGGCAAGCCTCCAACACTCGATGATGGAGAGAGTGAGGAAAAACGGGAACCCACCGGTTTCCAGTCTTGTGTATACAGAGCGGTAAAGCTTTCCGTGTTGAATCCGAAAAAGGCGAAGCTGGCGACGCAGGTGACTGTTGGGTGTCGATGATTGACCGCGGAGGCGAACGATAATTGTGCTGCAGTAAAAATCAGCCTGCTGCAATGCCGACAAGTTTCTGTTTAGGTCCAGCGGAGAGGCCTCGATGGGTGCAACATCTAGACGTTCACCGGAAGTCTTAAGTTAGAGGCAAAGTGTAGTGGCCGCTTGGGAGTGTATTGGAGTAGAAGGCAGCGGGCAACGAGAGAGGGCGTGCGCATCGAGGTGTTTTTTGCCAGATTTGTACGTTATGGTGAAGGTATACTCTTGTAAACGTAGCACTCCAGCGGCCGAGTGGACCTGATAAGTTCTTTAACAACGACAGCCAACAGAGCGCATGATGATCGGTGACGACTGTGAAGTGGCGGCCATACAAATAGGTTCAACATTTTTGGACAGGCCAAGCAATGGCAAGGCATTCTTGCTCCGTAATGCCGTAGTAACGCTCAGCTGCTGTGAGAGAACGGTTAGCGTATGCCACAACCTGCTCCTGAGATGCAGTGTTGCGTTGCAAAAGAACGGCACCGATGCCGTGTGTACTGGCGTCAGTATGAAGAGTGGTGGGAGCTGTCTCATCAAAATGTCGAAGCACAAGAGTTGAAGTGAGTGCTTGCTTGAGGAACTGGAAGGCCTGTTAAGATTCTTTGGACCTTATGTAACCCGCGTCAGACTTCAGGAGGTTGCGTAAAGGGGCCGCAATAAAAGCACAGTTTAGAATAAAACGTCGGAAGTACGACGCCAACCCGAGGAAGCTGCGCAGTTCGTTTTGGCGTTCGGGCTTAGAAAAATTATTCACAGCTGCAATTTTGTAGGGATCTGGCTGTGTGCCCGCCTTGCTAACGACATTGCCGAGAACGTTAATGGTTTTGCTGGCGAAGTAGAATTTTTGAGTGTTGAGCTGGAGACCGGCTCGTGCCAGACATGTGCGAGCTTCTGTTAGACCGTGCGAGTGCTGGGCGAAGTCCGACGAAAAGATGATAATATCGTTTAGATAGCACAAGCACGTCTTTCATTTCATTCCTCAAGGCACTGTGTCTATTATGGGCTTGAAGATGGCTGGAGCATTACATAATACGAAATGCATCACATTAAATTCGTAAAGACCATCGGGAGTAGCAAATGCACTGTTTTCCTTGTCGGATTCATGCATGGGAATTTGCAAATATCCTGAGCGCAAATCGAAACTTGAGAAATAATCTGCTCCTTGAAGGCAGTCCAGTGCGTCATCGATGCGTGGTAGTGGGAAACATCTCTGCGGGTTATCTTATTAAGTGCCCGGTAATCAACGCAAAACCGCATAGAACCATTTTTTTTCCTGAAGTGAACAACATGAGAGCACCACCGGCTGCTCGATGGCCGTATGATGTTTGGAGAATGTCGGCTACTTCGTCCTCAATGACTTTGCGTTCTGATGAGGGACGTGATATGGGCGGCGGTGAATAGTGGTTGGTCCCTCAGTCTCTATGCGGTGGGAGGTGACACATGTTTAGTATAAATTTGACGTACCCACATCAAAAGTCTTTTTTTTTTTCAAAATTAAGGGCTACGAGCAATGCCACCGACTCTTTAGAAGTTAGTTCCGTGCTGATGGTGGCTGCGAGTGTCAAGGAAGGTTGCTGGGGTAGAGCATCAGATGATGGCGAAGCACAGGAAAGCGTGGCTAGGGCAACAGGATCTCCTTCAAAAAGAAAGCCAACAGTTCCTCCTTTCGGTAAAAATAAAGGCTGGGTGCGAGTGTTCATCGCCGCGACAACCGCGCAACCGGGGTTGAAACAGGTGAGGCAGGAGGCACGTGCTATGCCGTCGGAGGTCCACCGTGGAGCTGGCATCACTAAAGAATCACCGTTAAGTACATAATCCAGGTTAACAATGATGAGGTGCTCACGGCCAGTGCTCAAAACGTCTAGGGCAGCGAGCACACGTAGTGGGGAGGAGGCAGATTCTGGTTCGAACTCAGTGTCCGCAATGTGAAAGAGGCGGTCACGGCAGGAGATAAGGGCAGGCGCCGACGATAAAAAAGTCCCAGTCTAAAGTGTGTTCATGAACGCATGACGGAATCACCACAAACACAATATGATGCCGCTGGTCATCGATGAGAACACGCGCTGTGCATTGCCCTATGGGTGTAATGGTAGTATCATTGGCTCCATGGAGAAGGGGGACCGATGTACAGAGTTATTACCTTACGGAGACGATAACACAAGTTGCTATTAGTGACGGAATAAGCGGCACCCGTATCGATGAGGGCTTCAATGTATACTCTCTTGATCAGTACTTTCAGCCTGTTAGACGGGTGCCCGGGAGGAATTCCAGAGTTCGTTTTTGAAGCAGCTTTCCCTCCAAAAACTGCTTCTGTTGGTTTTCTGCGCTAGAAAGGAACAATTGGGAGAGCGGTCGAAGTGGGGACGGGTGGCGTAAAGGCGATGGGAGTGGTGTCGGGTAGAACGAGAGGGCCGGGAATTATGGTGGGAATCCTGCGGCGAAGGAGAACGACGGAAGGAATCGGAGTATTGGATCGTAGAAGCTTCAGGCTGGCGCAGGCGGGCATTCTCGAATGGAGCATAAGCACGTTGTTCGTCTTGCTGACGCCTGCGACAGACGCGGGAGATTTGACCGCGGATTCCGCAGTAATAACAGACTGGACGGGAAGGACTCAAGGATTGTCGATAACGGGGTGGCTTAGAGCATGGGACTACTGGAGCCACATGACCACACATAGGAGCAGGACAAGGGGGATGGACTGGGGCAGGTGGCTTGAAAGCCATTTCAGCGTACGTGGGGAAGCGGCAGGCGGTAGTCGACGTGGCGGGTGCCACGGCTCAAGTGAAGGCGGCCAGTTCGTCTTTGACGACGCTGCGCAAATCTGAAGTAGCTAGCGGGAGGTTTGGGCTTCCAGGAACTAAGCTTGCTTGATTGGCGAGCTCCTCTCGTATAATCTCACGGATAATGGTGCGCAGGTTGCCGTCAACAAGAACGCCATCATTGATGTTCTCTTGCTGCGAAGGGCACGACTGATGTTCTGTCAGGCGTTGGCAGGTGGTGATTATGTCCGACACAGTGGAAGAGGGTTGTGAACCAGCAAGCCGTTGAATGGGACGATTCTAATGCCCTTAACAATATGGCGAACGTGTTCAGCTTCCGTCATAGAAGCATCGGCTCGGCGGCAAAAGGCTAAAATGTCCTCGATATATCATGTGTATCACTCACCAGGCTGCAGAAGACGGACTTCGAGCTTCCTCTTAGCCAGCTCAGAGTGACCAGAAGGCCTGCCGAAAAGTTTCTGCAAATGCTGGGTGAATGTTGACCAATCAGAGATGTGGTCGTCGGGATTGAGGAACCATGTTTTTGGGACGTCAGTCAAGTCGAAGACAACGTTTAGTAGCTTGTGGGAGCCATCCAAGGTGTTGAAGAACCTCTAGTGTAATGATCAAGCCAGTCTTCGACACCGTCGCCACGAAGGCCGGCAAAGAGCTGGGGATCGCGCTGGCGGCTGGTGATGGTCCAGGTATGGGTAGCCACAACCGCAGGGGCAGATGCCGTTAGTGGATGATCTCTGTTACCCTGGTTCATACCGAAGGGGTGTGAGGGCAATCGAAGGCCGGAGCGGAGCTCCAGGGGGACCAGAATACAGGTCGAAAGCGAGAGGCTTGGGGTACTAAGGGCACCTCCGCCACTTGTGAGCCACCGCTCGAACAAACGTCTTTATTCCAGCCGAAATCTGGAATGCTGCGCATGATCTTGAGAACACCGGCGAATGTACAGGTGAAAGAGGTGACAGTTCTGGCACCGCGCTCACAATATTCAATTGTAAGGAAGGAGATGATACAGTGGCGACACAAACGAGGATAAAGCCTGCTGGGTGAATGGCTCATCAGCTGGCGTGCGCCCTCGAAGCTCGGTGTGTCTTGTTTGAATGAGATTATGTTTCGCTCTACGATCATCTTGTGTCACCGGTCGCCGTCTCCAGTCCCCCTAACAACCCCCAATAAACCCCTCTTTATTTGGTGGAGGTGCGGGGTGATACGTTTACACTATCACCGTGGAGCTCCGCCTCCGTACGATACATATGGCGAAAAACAAGATAGGCCGACAGCCAGGGTCAGCCCCTTCGGAATCCATCTCATGCACCGGTGCCTTTTGGCAGCGAGACTCCGTAGTTTTCAGCGAGCAGGGCGACAAGGACGTTGAAGATTGGGTGGCCTCGTACGAGCGGGTGAGTCATCGTAACAACTGGGATGACCGCATGAATATCAACAACGTCATCTTCAAACTGAGTGACGTTGCTAACCTATGGTATCGAAATCATGAGGCCGACACATCAACTTGGGCTAACTTGAAGGCACAGTTCGCGGACGTTTTCGGTCGTCCCACAATGCGGAAACTACGCGCTGAAGAAGCTTTGCGTGTACAAGTTCAGCATGAACGTGAAACCTTCACAAGCTACATTGAAGATGTCGTGGATTTATGCAAGCTTGTCGACCCATCTATGGACGAGGCTGCCAAGATAAATAACATAATGAAAGGGATTGAGGTAGATGCATTTCACATGCTGTGAGCAAAGAGCCCCACCACAGTGGCCTCGGTATACAACATTTGTCAAAGTTTCGACGAGTTGCTCAAGCAATGCCTCTGCTCTTGTCGCCCTCCCGAACCTGCTGCGTCCATCTCTGGCCGGGCTGGGAGCAGCGACATTTTGGCTCACATCAAAGATTTCGTTCGAGATGAGGTCTCCCGACAGCTCGGGCTTTTGTACAGCCCTACAGCCCAGCTGCTTACTTCTACGATCCGAAACACCATCACGCAGGGGGTCGCCGATGCACTTCCCAGTTTTGGCCAGCCAGCGCCTGTGACAAGTCATGTTGACCCTGTACCACTGCAGCCCACCCCTCTTGCTGAACTATTGAGTTACAGCCCCCCTGTTGTCGTGCCGCCTCTACCTGTGCCAGTATATAGATGCCTCCAACGCATGCAGAAGTTACCGCCCGCCCTCCGCCGTCAAAGTCCTTTGCATACGTGCCGGCTATGGCGCCACCGTCTACCACTCCACGGTTCCGATCTACGACGCCTCCCTACAATCCTTGGCGCACAAATGGCAACCGGCCTAAATGCTATGCCTACGGTATTCCAGTTCACGTCGCCCGCCTGTGACGTCGTACTCTGCATTCCGCCCCTGCACGCACTAAGCTGACTGCAATTATCAGTACGACACCTTGCGCCCACCTTCGGTGACATCTCCAGGGCAGCCGCACAACTCGTCGGGCCGCCAGCAGATTCCATTGAACCGCTCGCCGTCCCCTCGCTGTCGGTCCTTGTCGCCATTGCGGCGTCGGAGTGTGACACAAGGTTCGGAAAACTAGCAGCTGTTCCTGGGAAACGAACTGCGCACATTTCGCCTACCACAAGTCATCGTCTGTCTCCGCCGAAAGTTGTAGAAATTTTTGCTGGCTGTTCATGCACTTGCACTTGTCGATACAGGGGCCACTCTCTCCGTCATTAGCGATAGTTTTTGCCGCTCGCTTCCTAAAGGCACCCCCCCGCCTTCTGTACTCTCTCTTCGCACCGGCAGCGCTGGTTCCGCTCGTCTGTCTGCTGCTTGCACAGCGCGTGTCTTTATCGCGAATGTCTTATACATCGTCGATTTTTTAGTGCTTGCGTCATGCTCGGATATTTGTAAAAGAAAGTGGCTTTCTTGAACTCATGCCTCAATGACACACGGATTCACATACTTCACGGGTTGACCGGCGTAACAATTAAACGTGTTCTTAAATCTCATTCTGGGACGACGGGTAACCGTAAAAAGGATCCCGCGCCTCTGTTGACCATAAAGGCGGGCTTTTTTGACATCCATGTATATCGGACATTGTTTCAATGTAAAAAAATACCATGTTTAAAACAAACAATACGGGGCGAGGCGCAGTTGCTTAAAGCGCCCAGCTGGGTATCCAAGGGATGGAGGTTCGATTCGCAGGGGAGACAAGATTTATTTATTTATTTATTTTTAACTTCACATCCGGTGATGGTCGATGACGTCACCAGATCATGAAATCCTATCTCCCGATATCGAGCGGAATATTGCGAAGAAGTATGGCACTTCTCGGGGACGGACGACATATAAGCTATTAAAGGCTTTCGCCTTAAAACACGACTCGCAGTTGCTATGACTGTAGGTGTTGGACGGCAGCACGCGGACCGACGACATCAGGAGTGGCACTTTAGCGTCATATATATGAATTTTGTCCTGTCTTATTTCGTTAGTTAGGTTTGTTTGGTACAGGATATAGATTTTTTCCTCTTGTCCACGCGGCCAGATAACGAATGCCGCTAGCCAAATTTCTAGTGCTCATTGAGTTGATGAAAATGCAGACAATGTAAGGATCCAAAAAAACCTGACGAAAAAGTATTGTTAACCGAAGTTGTTACTTTTATAGGTAGGACTTGGCGCATTTGCACGTTTCCACTGTTTTTTCAGCCTTGTGATCCTTGTTCTGGTACCAAAGATCACGCTAAGATAACAAAAAAAAAAGTGGGGGGGGGGGGGAGGTGGAGAGGGAACTGAAATCCTACTTGCGGTGAAATTGTAATGCAAGCAATCCACAGAGGTGGTCATTGCTAGTATTTTAGCCAAATTTGAAAAAAATTTTCATGGAGGCAGCAATTTGCAAAGTAATATTTTAAATGATTTGCTCCGTTTTGGCTTGCGCTTAAACCTGCAATGAGAGCTATCTGCATGGCTACGCTTATGTTCGGCTTGAAAATAAAAACATGGCTTTCACACATATGCGAATGCAGCGAATGGAGCGAATGCGACGCCCAGTGGTGGCATGCTTTTTTCTCATGCGCGCTTGATGCGAGGGTATGGAGGATGAGGGAGAAAGTGTCCCTTGCTATTGTGCAAGGAAGAGAGGCGTAGTCGCGCTGGCTTTGTGATAGTAAGTGCACCGTTCGCTGTATTCGCTTCTGGCGCCCACGCAGGGGCCTTGCATCAGTCCAGTGCGCCGAATCTCCTTCGTCACGTTCTCTGAAGCCCTCACGCGAAGCAAGCCGCAGCGCTGCCACGGGCAACGAATGGTTACCGCTATTACACGTGAAGAAAGTGCAGTGGCGCAAAACCACCTCAAAACGTTTCATGCACGCTCAGCCATAAAAAAAGAAACCAGAAAACGTGTCATACTCACTTCGCTCCTTTCAGCAAGCCCTACGCTGTGCGCTTTTCTTTTCAGGCCATTTTATTGTCCCTGAGATTGCTGTAGGGTTTTTCACAATTTTTTAGTTTTAAGATGAAAGCCTTATAGGCACCACTGGTGAATGCTAGCACCGTTCGGCGACCAGATAACGCGATGAAACAAAAAAAAAAACAAAAAACGGCGTGACACTAACGCAACAGTGGAGCGGTCGCGTTGATCCAATAAAGAGGTTAATGTGTTGGGTACATAAAAACTGAACTCGTTGGATAACTTCAAGTAAAGGGCGCATAAATTTAAATTAATGGTTGATTGCATTAAATTAGGGGATAATGTTTCTCAAAACGTGGATTGAAATGTTTGGCTTAAGCCACGGTTCGTTAATGCTAAAGTCAGGGTCATTTTGATTAATTATGTGTGAATTATACTAGTGTAAGTTACAGTGGTATGGCTTAAGCTATATTGGCGTGTTACGGGTCCAAAACACAAGCATTTCTTACTACGGAACACAAACCTGAGTGCTAGACGTCGCCTGCTGTAGTGCAGAGTGCCGATGGAATCCTAGCGATAAAGAGACCAGAGTAAGACGAATCTTTGGCGTATTTTCTGCGTATGTTCTATTCTATGGCACTGGTCTACAAAGATTTTCACTTCTTGGCAGAACATGCTCGTTTTCACCACGTTACTTCATGGTGAATATTGAAATCTTGACCTTTGTGTTGTCAAGTTCGTGACAGCGATTGTTGCGTTATTTTTTGTAGTCCAGCAAGACAGTCAGCAGAAGAGGTTTTCTAGAATTGGGCGTGAGCTTAAGAAAATTAAATTTTGAACAAATAGAACTACTCTCGAACTCTGCAGGTAGAATTATTCAGTACGTCTTACGAAATATAAGAAAGGCTAACAAACTTCTACAGAAGTATATGGTGCTAAAGTATACAAGAAGTCTATTTTCAGATGTGCGGCTGACAATGGGGTATAAAGAAGAGTTAGATACCCGTTAATGCTGCACCAAAAAAGGTATAGAATACTTCTTGCCATGAGTTTTTTTAAGAAGAGTTTTAGACGTTTCTTTATTTTTTCGAAATGCAGCTGATATTAAATTTATAATTAGGAATTATTATCATTGCGTAATATGGAACCCTACGAAGTAAACCATAGTTTATTGTATTAGGTTAAAAGCGCGCATTTTTTTAGCTGGGCACTTATATTCAGATTGCATTTGATGCAAGTTCCTAGCTGTTAATAAGTGCTGCGCTGAGCATAATATTGTAACGTAACGTTACACAGAAGGCGCTCTGGCACTCTGGCACCGAAGAACACCAACAACCAGTCAGGTCAGCACGAAAGCGGAGCACCGTTTTTTGCCTCGTCGTCTTCTCCGAATTGCCCGTTCAAATCTTCGTCGTCTATGAATGGCATGTGTCATTGGCCCCCCCCCCCCCCTTCTAAGCAGCATCGCCTCGATGCTTCAAATGCTGCTTGATGCGATGAGCTGACAGATAATATGCTAGGTTGGTATTGTATACCACGACACAAAACGGGGCACCATCAGTCTCAAGAATAGTAAGCGGGGCGATCGTGGTAGGGTTTCATCCGGACTACGTGTACAACATCAGTGAACTTGCGTCGTCTGCGGCTTGAGCGATCTTGGGTCGCGGATTCAACTTCGTAAGTAACGTCGCTGAGGCGGCGGAGAACGCAATATGGGCCGAAGTACCGGCGCAGCAATTTTTCAGAGAGCCCACGATGATGAACGGGCGTCCAAATCCAGACTAAGTCTCCAGGCTCGTAGGCAGCGAAGCGCCGTCCCTTGTTGTGACGGTCAGCGTCCAGTTGCTGTTGTAGGTATATGCGCTGCCTTGCCAGCTGCCGCGCTTCTTTCGCACGCTGGGTAAAACTAGCGACGTCCAGGTCAAGCTCATGTTCGTCGTTGGTGTATACGGGCAGCATTGTATCCAGTGGAGTGGTCATTCGACGGCCGAAGACAAGCTCTAAGAGTGTGAGCCGCGTCGTCTCCTGAAGTGCCGTATTATATGCGAACGTGGTATATGGGAGGATTTGATCCCAGGTCTTATGCTCTACATCCACGTACATAGACAGCATGTCGGCCAGAGTTCTGTTCAGCTGTTCCATCAAGCCATTAGTTTGCGGGTGGTATGCCGTGGCCCGTTTATGGCTAGTGTGTGTAAGGTTTAGTACAGCCTTAGTCAGGCGGGCCGTAAAAGCTGCCCCGCGATCGGTAATGATAACAGCCGGAGCGCCATGACACAATACGATGTCGTAGACAAAACAATCTGCGACTTCGGTGGCAGTTCCATTTGTGAGCGACGCGGTCTCAGCATATCGGGTCAAGTAGTCTGTCGCGACAACAATCCAACGCTTTCCATTAGTTGACTTCGGGAAAGGACCAAGAAGATCCATCCCCACTTGTTGGAAAGGGGTTTTCGGTGGAGCGATCGGCTGAAGAAATCCAGCTGGTTTCGCGGGTGGAGTCTTTCGGCGTTGACAATCATGGTAGGTTTTAACGTAAGATCGCACTGAAGGTAATAATTTCGGCCAGTAGTATTTCTCCCGAATTCTTGCAAGCGTACGACTAACTCCCAAGTGGCCGGAGGACGGTTCGTCGTGACAAGCGCTTAAGATGTCAGGCCGTAGGTGCGTAGGTACGAGTAGAAAGGTCTCTTTTGATCTTTCAAAGTTGCGCTTGTAGAGAACTCCACTTCGTAAAGCGTATGACTGCAAGCCACGGCGAAAAACAAGCGGTACTCTACCACCGCGTCCTTCCAGATAATCGATGAGCGGCGCCAGCTCTGGGTCCTTGCGTTGAAGGTCAGCCATATGGGATTGGGTAACGGCCCCAATAAAGGGAAAATCGTCGGCGTTTTCCACTGCAGTGGAGTTCAATGGCGCGCGTGACAAGCAATCCGCATCTCGGTATTTATGTCCCGGCTTATAGACAACAGTGACGTCGTACTCTTGAAGACGGAGGCTCCAACGAGCTAAGCGTCAAGACGGGTCTTTAAGGCTTGCCAGCCAGCACAAGGAATGATGGTCGCTGACAATACGGAAGGGTCGTCCATACCAATATGGTCGAAACTTGCTGATGGCCCAGATTACCGCAAGGCACTCCTTCTCCGTTGTCGAATAGTTCGCCTCCGATCGTGAGAGTGTTCGGCTCGCGTAGGCGATAACCCGTTCTTTTCCGCCTTGCCACTGAATGAGTACCGCGCCGAGGCCAACGTTACTGGCATCAGTATGTACGTCGGTGGCGGCGTTTTCATCGAAATGGCGAGTATTGAGGGTCTGTGTAGGCGGCTTCTAAGCTCCTGGAAGGCTTGTTCTTGATCGTCTCTCCACAGGAAGGGTATGTCATCTCTAGTTAGTGCTGTCAGTGGTTCAGCTATCTTAGAAAAATCTTGGACGAAGCGTCGGTAGTATGAACAAAGACCTAGAAATCGTCGAAGTGCCTTTTTGCCGGTGGGGCGTGGGACATTTGACACTGCGGTAGTCTTCTCGGGATCTGGGAGAACGCCCTGTGTACTGACAACATGGCCGAGAAAGCATAGTTCCTTGAAAGCAAAGTGGCATTTCTCAGGCTTGATCGTTAGTTGCGCGCCTTTGAGTGCTTGAAGCACGATGCGCAACCGGTCCAAGTGTTGCTCGAAAGTAGGCGAGAAAATAACGACATCATCTAAGTACACCAAGCACGACTGCCACTTCAGAGCTCATAAAACCGTGTCCATCATACGTTGGAACGTAGCCGGTGCCGAGCAAAGACCAAACGGAAGCACCTTAAACTCGTATGCCGCATCTCCTTAGCAAAATTTGTCAGGAGGACAGTAGCACAACTGTTCTAGAGTTGTACGAGTCCTCGAGCAACGGCTAATTCCTTCTCGAGTAGTAGCGAAAGGTGCCCATCCGCGATGCCGTCGTAATCGTGGAATAAGTCATGCTTTACAAGAACCAACACACGAGAACGTGCCGGAACCCTCACGTCATCGTCGACTATACTTAAAACGTTCAGACCCAGATCTTCGTTTTAAATGCGCGCCACGGCTCGTTTCGTCGAAAAGGAAACACGCGCTTCTTTTAGGTCAATGACAGCGCCGTTGGTCTGCAGGAAGTCTAGACCAAGGATCAAGTCTTTCGAACACTCAGGAAGCACGATAAATTCTCCGACATACACAAAACCACGGATGCCGACCAGCGCTGTGCACTTGCCTGCAGGTTCGATCAATTGACTTCCCGCCGTGCGAATTTTCGGGCCGGACCAGTGTGTCAAAACGTTCTTCAATTCTCGGGAGAGACCAAGGCTAATTACTGAATAATCGGCACCAGTGTGTAGTAACGCGGTGACATCCACTTCATCAATCGTTACACATAAATCGGAGGTAGTATGGCGGATGCTGCCGCTACCTGACACAAGCGAAATCTCGTCGGGTCGGCCTGACGATGACGGAGGATCTTCACATTTCCCGACATCAGCGACCCTGCCTCCGAAGGCCGCTGGTATTAGTTTTCCCGGCTAATGCTAGGAGAGAAGCGGCGTCGGGAATAGTGGGTACTTGTCAAACGGTAGCTGCTGGGGACGTAGACCGACGCTCTTGGTAACCGGACGTGACGGGATACTGTCGCTCTGCAAGGTCGCTTGCAATCTCAGTAGACCGTTCAGCATTCCGAGGGTAGAGTTCCTCCGAGGTGAAACCCCGCATGTTGACGTGGCGGTACGGGCACGCCCGGTAAAGGTGACTGGCTTCCCCGCAATGATAGCACAGGGGCCGACGGTACCGGGGCCGCCATACTTGACTTTTACGGGGTCGCTGGTAGATTGGCGGAGGTGAGTAGTGAGGCTCCATGCGGCTCCATGCTAGGCCCTCCATGCGAGGACCCTGCGGCTCCATTGCTGGAGCTGCAGCGTTGATACTATGGTCCGGCGGGGGAGCCTTACGTAAGACGGACGCGTAGGTGGGCCTCGCGTCGAACGTCTGGTGGGGAACGCGCTGCTGGGGAACGCCAGCAACGTGCTGAGCTGCCATACGCACCTCGTCCCGGACGACTTCAGGCAGTGAAGGAAAATATGTTGTGTTGCAAGGCATCCCGCACGACAGAATGGATGAGATTGCGTAGTGCGTCCATGTCGCTGCAGACATGCACAGGGGGTGCGTCGTTCCCAATAATGTTCACGTCACGGTTGTACTGACGGGCTCGGTGTTGCAGCGTTGTCTCCGTGGTCCCAGCCTCGCTGAGAAACTCCGCCACAGTGCGCGGTGGACTGCGCACCAGTCCCGCGAAAAGTTCTTGTTTAACGCCCTGCATCAGGTGACGCAGCTTCTTATCTTCGGGCATTTGTGGCTCTGCACGCTTGAAAAGGCGTGTCATGTCCTCAAAGAACATACGCACGCTCTCGTTCTGGCGCTGATTGCGCGAGTGCAGCGCAGTTTCTGCTCGCTCCCGGCGGTCGGCGCTAGGAAAAGTGGCTTTCAAATCACGTCAGAAGGCTGCCTAGGGTGGGAAGGAAGCCTCATGGTTTTCAAACCATGTCCGTGCAGACTCTTCAAGAGCGAAGTACACGCTGTAGAGCTTGCGCTCATCAGTCCACCCGTTGTAACGAGCGACTCGCTCGTAGGTCTCAAGCCAGTCCTCGGCATCCTCGAACACGTCTCCATGAAAAGAGGGGGTGTTCGCGGCTGATGACACAGGATGTGGTGGGAAGCCTGCTCTCAGATGTCATTGCAGCAGGTTCTACGGCCGTCTGAGGGCGCGTCGTCCTAGTAGCGGCCGGAAGGGGTCCGAATTCAGGGGGCTCTCCACGTAGGCGGCGGCCCAGGCGTTGATGTACGGGGGTAAGCTCTGTAGTGACATGTTGATTATGCAGGACAAGATCGATACCCGGCAATTCTTCCACCAGATTTGTAACGTAACGTTACACAGAAGGCGCTCTGGCACTCTGGCACCGAAGAACACCAACAACCAGTCAGGTCAGCACGAAAGCGGAGCACCGTTTTTTGCTTCGTCATCTTCTCCGAATCACCCGTTCAAATCTTCGTCGTCTATGAATGGCATGTGTCAATATAACAAAGCGGTTGTTTTACTGAATATTTTAAAAATGCCTCTATGCATGCAGCTAGGACAATGACTACAAAAATACAGGATTGAAGAACTGCTAAAGCGTAATAATTTCAATTGCAATGCGCAAAAACAGGAGCCAGGAAATCAGTACAACCAATACGATCCAAAATCACCTTCGCAACAAAGGCGCCAAATAGGAGGTCACACAAGGAGCCAAAACTCATTTGACTACCTGCATCAGCAACAAATAAAGTGTAAAAAATTAAAACTTCAAACTTCACTTGAATAGCTTATCAGGAGTTTAAAGCTCCTCATCAGGAGTTGAAAAACAGTGTGGAACTCAAAGGAAATGCATAGATTGTCACTGTCAGCAGCATTTTTGTATAATGCACTCACGCATACAAAACTCAGGAAGCCTCCTGAAAAGATTATGTTCGTAAGAAAAGTAAAACTAAAACTGAAACAGCCCGCATCGACACAGAAAGCTATGCAGTTAATGCCATCAGTGTCGACAGCTGTACCATAAACCGAAGTTGACATTTACCTTTTGTGGCTCACCTTGAGAAAGAAATTTTCCTCTATCAGGAGTCTGAAATAAAACTCTAACAAAGAAAAGTGTGTACTCACAGCTGTACTCCTGTGTACTCCTGAGCTGTGCCTTGCACATTTTATTTACCGGCACTATATGCATACCTGCACGATGGCTGCTTTCTTGTTCTGTCTCAAGAAAAGTTGTACAGAAGCTCCTGTCATAGTAATACCTGCGTCACTTCAATAAACACAAGAGGCGGATTAGTTCTTGGAGCTTACCTTGACAACCAGACAAAGGCACAAGACAAGGCGAATGCAAAGCCAAGCTGTTCAGATGACAATATTGTTGCTCTTTAAACAAGCTTATAAATGCTGCCTTGACGAAGTTCTTGCTCCTTTGGACAACAGGAGTAGTCTTGAGGGACAAAGAACGAAACTTGTGAAATATCAGCAAAACTTCCATGGAGCCAACAAAAAGAACTCGATATGTTAAGCATATAGCAATTTCCTGGAATGCGCTGAAGCATGTGTATCGCGGTGGACAGAAGGGACGTGTGTGGGGCAGA
>JAJIZL010028792.1:77587-99979 GCA_023969395.1 Amblyomma maculatum
TAGATATGTGCTCATCAAAATAAACATGTTGAAAGTCAGGGCTCGTTTTGTCATTCTCTTCTTTTTTGTTCCCGTCACGTTAATTACTGTTAACCTACAATAGGGAACACAACGTTCAGCACACCATATGGCCTCTTCGAGTGAAAGGTGATGCCATCTGCCCTCTGCTCAGAACCAGGGACGCTCCAGAGAGTATGGATACCAACTGGCAGGCTTAAGGCGAACATTTGTCCGGTATACTTATAAAACATTGTGATTCCCTTCAAGCTTTCAAGAACACCTGCAGAGGCTTCGGACTCTACTGGAAGCAATCAAGTCATCAGAGCTAACACTGAAACCAGAGAAGTGCCACTCGGCCTACTAGGAGCTGCTGTTCCTGGGTAATATCGTAAGCAAGGATGGATTGCACACAGACCCGCAGAAAAAAGCAGCGATGGAACAATTGTGCACATCTTACTAATAAGAAAGCTTTTCGCAGATTCCTTAGACTGTACTCTTATTACCGGCTGTTTGGCAGGAATATTTCCCGCATCGCAGAACCTTTGACCTAACCTATATATGCTGACACGTTTTTTAAATGGCAAACACTGCAAGCAGAAACATTCAAATTTAAGGGCCGCCTATAGCCGCTCCTCCTTGGTCACTTTGATGAAACTGCCAAAGACTGAAATTCATATAGATGCAAGCAGCCTGGGCTTAGGAGCGGTGCTTGTGCAGAAAAGTGACGGACAGGAGGAAGGTATTGCGTATGCAAAATGTTCCCTAGCGAAAGCCGTAGCCAACTATTCGTTGACCGAAAAAAAATGTCTCGCCTTCATCTGCACCGCCTCGCAGTATCGTACCTACTTGTACTGAATACCGTTAAAAGTTCTGAGCGATCACCATGCTCTGTGCTGGCTCGAAAATGTGAAAGATTTGTCCTGCCGCCTGGCTCAGTCGAGCCTGGGGCTTCAGGAATTCGACATCGCTGTTGTGTACAAGTCTGGCCACAAGCATTTGGACGCAGACTGCTTAATATGAGCTCCGGCCGAAGCGCCGCCTAAAGAGGACGATGACGACGCCTCCTTGGGGCCGGTATGTCAGTGAATCGGGTTTGCTCAAATTTATAGCCTAAGTTCTGTGCGATGAAATCTCTGAAACTGTAATCACCGCCTGGTCGGAGAAATCCCCCTTTTTGGGTATGCGCCATTTTTATGAGGACAACAACAAAAAAGCGCCCGCAAATTTGAACACCAGTGCATAGGGTCATGAAGAGTCGGACACGACTGAGCGACTGAACTGAACTGCTCAGACCTGAGTAGCGAAATCTGGTACATGGAAAGCAAGACAGTTTTTCCTACTCTTTTGTTCAGGCGTCAGTTGTCGTCCTTCACATTGCACAATGATATCCTCGCAAGGAAAAACTTTCCATCTTACAAATTCGCACATCTCGTGGTGCCCAAAAACCTGAAAGAGTAAAGTCTACAGGCGTTCAACAATGAGGCGACAGCAGGTCATATTGGTCTTGCAAGTATGGTGCCCCGAAATCTGGAGAAATATTATTGGCCACGATTCGATACGGACATTGCCCATCACGCCAAAAAATGCCATGTCTAAGCCCTACAAAACATCCCAGATGAGACTTGCTGGTCTATTGAACCTCCCACCACCCCGACTAAGTACATTCAAGAAATAGGGATGAACCTCCTAAGCTCATTCCCAACTACATCGACGGGCAACAAGTGAATCATCGTGGCCGCTAATTACACAACTCGCTACGCCGAAGCAAAGTAGTGATGGAAGTTGCCAAATTTTTCGTCAAATAATTTATTCTGCGACACGGCGCTCCCGAAGTGCTCATCACTGACTGAAGAACAACATTTACGGCGGAGCTTGCGCAAGCAATCTTGAACTGCAGCTAAACGAGACAGTGGAGGACAATGCCTTTCATCCGCAGGCTTACAGAACATCTTAACAAAACCATCGCAGACATGATTGCCATGTAAGTCGACGCTGAACACAAGAACTGTGAGACCACCCTGCCCTACGTGATGTTCCCATACAACACCGCCGTCCGGGAGACTATCAGGTCGACCCCATTGCATCTTGCGTATGGCACGGGAGCAAGCGACAGCGCTTGACACGATGCTGTCGCAAGCGACAAAGGACGACAGTGTTGACGTGGCCGCCTACTTTCACCGTGCAGAAAAAGACAGGCGGCTCGCCTGACTGCGCATTAAAGACCAGCAGCGAACCGCCTCCGGACGCTTCAACTTACGGCGATGCGTCGCGTAGTACAAGCCGGGAGACCATGCAAGTCTGGGTTTGGACGCCAACGCACCGCGCCTTGCTTGACTCTCTTGCGGATCGGCGGGTTGAAGAATCGAGAAACTTTTGAAGCGATAGCTTCACTTCGCAAAACACAATCAAGGCCACCGAGTGTTTCCGATTACCTCAAAACAGCTTAGAGGTCCAATTGGAAAATATGCCACAACCGCTTTGGACAGCTGTCCCCACCGACGGTAAAAGTCCGCGTAAAAATTCTACTGACGTGGGGAGTAGCCAAATGCGTGGGCAGCTCCGTGGGGAGACACATCATTGCTGATGTCCGTCTCGAGCATTTACAGAGGAGTGCCTCAGCCGGAGCTGCGCAATAAACTTGGAGAAAAAGAAACTGAGCAGTCGTGCTCGTTACGATCGTCGATTGACAGCATCTGACGATCCGGAGGACATACGTGCGAGCTTAATGTTTGTGGACAAGACAAGTGACATAAAGCCAAAAGAGCGGCGGGAACGCCGGCAAAAATGGGAGGAGCGTTTTGCGAAACGCCGTTCAAGACAAAAGAAAAACCCTCTGCTTAATAAAAAGCTTTAACATATGTAACCAAATTTCAGTTATCGCTGCACACTAAGTTTATTCGAAGCTAAACCACAACTAATATTGCCTTACGTGGACGATGTCCTCGTAATTCTAAACGTAGAGGACTCAGAATTTGAATAAAACGTATCTCATATCATGCAAATAGTGTAACCAAATTAACGAATCGTACCAGGTTGCCGCTACTACGGCTAGTATGCGAAGAACGTCCGTCGTAATTAAGCGTGAAATACTTCGGATACATTATCGAGACTGCTATTTCAAGTGGGCAGCCACTGTGCTCCAGAGCTTGACAATGTAATTTCTCACAACCACCCCATGCTAATCAAACGGGAGAAAGTAGAGCGCTTAGAATTTATTAGGATAGATTTGTACTGTGTCAGCACGCCATCAATAGTTCTGTCGCAAAAATAGATGCAATAACTGTGCCACGCGACGTCAGTTGGTTGCTATTAACCTTCTGTTTGTAACCTTTTTTGTTCTACATACGCCACCAGTTCTTTTTAATCAAATTTAGTTGGAAGTTAGCGCTTGTCTGTGCTCTTTTTTGATCCATCTTCAGCGCTAATGTGTGCGCTGCGTTCCCGTAACCTAACTTTACCTTCTCGCGTGAATGAAGCAGCTCGAGGTGGGCAGCTCTTGCTATTGCATATCTATCGTGGTGGAGTGATTTCATACAACCTTACCATCAATCAGTGCTGGGCCATTCAGCTGCCAGCTATCACCTGCCAGAACTATGCTGGAGATTCTTCGTTCGCAACGCAAGCGCCGGATTTTCCGAGGATGTTAAAATTCGACACTATGGTTTTAACATTGGTCAGTGTCACTTGACAATGTTTTTGTGTGAGTATACAAAAATTTATGACGACTGTGAGTTATGCGTAAGACTACGAGTCATGAATGTGCGTACTGTTAGTACATCCTCTAAGTTTTAGGCTGTCCCCGCCGCGGTGGTACAGTGGTTGTGGTTAGAGGACACGAATTCTGTGCTCAAGGAATCGGGATGGAATCCCGGCCGCGGCGGCCGCTTTTCGGTGGAGGCGAAAAGCAGGGCACCCATATGCTGTGCAGTGTCAGTGCTTGATAAAGAACACCAGGTGATCTAAATATCCTGAGCCCTCAACGACGGTGTCTGCCATAACCTGAATCGCATTCGAACGTTATACCCTATAGCCCAAACCAAGAAAATCCTTTACACTACTTGTAAAGTGCCGAGTCTTGCTATAGCCCACAAATCTGATCCAGGTCATGTTTCTTGCCGGCTACAACTTGCTAGTGAATGCGCGTAAGGGCCCTGGTGTACACGATGATGATACTTTGTATGCAACGTAGACTCCATCCGCTCTCAAGTTCATCGCCGTGATGTGAACGCTTAGCGTCCACACTTAAATAGTTCTCCCTACCAGTTATTCTCCAGTCCTGTGGAGTTTAATTGGAAATGGAAAAATATGAAGCAAATAGGAAATTTAATTACATTCATAACATTTAGTCTGTCAAAATTCATCGGCCGTTATTCAATAGCAGTTCTCTCGTACGCACTGTGAGGATTTCAAATACCCATACGCCTTGCAATGTGATAATGCACCAATCATTTCCTTACAGTGAACGTCTGAATTACTGCGTGTGTGACCGCAGCGAAGGTAACATGAAGTGGGATGAAGAAATGTCATCGCAAATATTTCTCATCAGGCTGCTTATGGCCCTGGGCTATGAAAACCGCATTCCTGTTAGCGCTAAATGTATCCACGAAGAGCATTTATTAGAGGCTGCTGTTTGTATCAGGTACTGTAAAAAGATTGTTGGCTCAAGCCGCAAGGAATGGCAACGTCCACCTTTGGTAAATGGAGACGCCGGGACTACGATCCCCACTTCCACTAGATGAGGATATTGCCGCGAACTATTCAAAACTTTATTTCTTCTTCTTCCGACAGCCGCCGTAGTGACCCTTGTTACTGCGATTTAGGCTAGCGCATCGATTGTGTATTCATTGTTTTGTTCATTTTTCTTCTCGCGAGAAGTAGCCTTATCATTCGATTTGTCACGAGGGATGTGCCGGCATGTATCTCGAAGATGCTTGCCATTTGCTTGTGTTTCTACAATGTTCCACGATATGCTAGTCCCCAGTTACAGTTTTATATTGTCACGTACACGGTGACTAAGGATACCAATGATAGCAGGGGGTAGCCCAGACACAAGAACACAGCAGCACAGACGCAAACGTGCAAGCGACACTTTGTCGTCCACTTCAACTTCGTCCTCCTTTCACACCTCACTCATGCGCCACCTGGCAACGCTAGGTGGCAATATCAATGTTTCTTCGTAGACTTTAAAACGAGCGCTGACCCGCGATACGAGCATTCTTAGTTCTACGATCGACGAGCACGTTTGTTGCTATCGCTGCCGTCGAATTGCTTAGTTCTGCGGAAAAACAGTGAAAGCTCAATACGTTTCCCGTTAGACACTTGAATTGATAAATTACTGCTCCATATCATTGCGTGCAAGCCATTGTGATGTAATCAGCTGTCGTATGGAAAAGGACGGTGCAAGGGTTCCCTGTTCAGCTATTAGAACACATTACCCTCATGACGGAAAGCCAAGAAAAAGAGCAGAACAAGTGAACGCGTCCATGTTTATTTTACAAAGGAGAGTTGGCCGTCTGCACCACGGAGTAAGATAGACAGGATCGCCGACTCCGCCCTTGGCAAGGGCCAAATTTTGCTGCAATAGAGAAAGCTTGGTGGCGGATTCAATAGATGGCGCTAGGATTTAACTGACGCTGTTGAAACATGCCGCCTGCGTGCCAGCGCCCCGGCGGTTCCCAGCTGCCGCCGTACTTGTCGTCTGCTTTCTGTCGCTGCACTTGTGTAGCGCATGCTTCGCCGCGGGAATATATCCGCTGAAATCACGTTATTTGCATCTTCCAGCTGCACTGAGGTTTCATCTGTTGCCTGCCTCATTCCAGCTGGCTCTTTCCAATGTGCGAAGATACTCATGCAGAAAGCGCGTTTCAGTTCTCGGTGTTTTCTGTTGCGTCTTGTGGATGGAAGTATTGTATTGCGATTAGAAAAACGGCCGCGATGTCAAGTTCAGTGCCCGGCGCCTGCACATAGGTGAACAGAGGAAGGAATGGATCGTTCGGGATTATATTTAGCCACCTAGGGCTCTTTATTGTGCGTTCAAATAGCACAGCGCGCGGTCATAAGCTGCGTGTATAATAATTTTCCGCAGCTCAGCATTGTAGATGCAGTATCGGTGGGAGAAGGATAATTCACCATGTAGCGAACTACTATGGCTGTAAATGGTGGAGGGTAAGTATTGAAAAACAAAATTGAGCAGGTTTTCGGCCATGTAGCCAAGGCCATGATGACTTAGGGTAAGTGTTGCAATATAAGAAGGATCAGTTTTTCGCCCATGTAGCCAAGGCCATGATGACTTAGGGTAAGTGTTGCAACATAAGATTCAGCAGTTTTTCGGCCATGTAGCCAAGGCCATGATGACTTAGGGTAAATGTTGCAACATAAGATTGAGCAGTTTTTTGGCCATGTAGCCAAGGCCATGATGACTTAGGGTAAGTGTTGCAACATAAGATTGAGGAGTTTTTATGCCATGTAGCCAAGGCCATGGTGACTTAGGGTAAGTGTTGCAACATAAGATTGAGCAGTTTTTTATCATGTCGCCGAGGCCATGTAAACATGTATCGGGAAAAATACTTTAATGCAGAGCCATCGCTGAAAGTTACAGTGAATATCGTAGAAGTCTCTTTATACCGAAAAAGAAAACAAACCAGTCCCTGCATTAGCACTGAAGCTCACCCATCATACAAAACCGCGAGTAGCTAGGGCACTAATAGGCGAATATTATCTTCTGCCCTACAAGCGCCATTCGCCCATGCATCGACGACCCTCAGCAGAGCCGGAAAACCAACCGCCGCTAATCCCGAGGCACGAACTGCGTATTCGACCAAAGTTCAATATCCCTGTCTTCCTCCCGCAAATATTATTGCTGCCATAGTCACCAGTGCTGTCGTATCTGTCATATTCCACACTCTTCCGCTCCTTCCGAAAGGTGACTATGCCTCTTGCGGGACTATCGCTTCGTACCGCATCCGCTTACAACATACAGCCTTCAGGAGTCTGCACTGATGGCGTCGCAGTGCTGGTGCCTTGCACCTCATCGAATTCGTTGTCATGCTCACGTGTTTTCGTGAAGTCTATCTGGACTGGGATTTCCTGTACAAGTATACATGCTACCACTGACTGGGCTGGTCCACAAGTACACCTCACTGAAACTCGTGATGCACCGTCCGATGCTCTCCTCCACGAACTGCGTCCTCGTTCTGCGCCCAAACGTTTAGTCGCTCATGACACAACCCTCCCACCTGTAAGCGCTGTTCTTGCTCCTCTCATGGCGTCTTCGGCCACTGCTGCCAAAATGCTCTTTGTGCCCTCTAAAATTTCCTGCCGCCGCCGCCGCTTATCATAAACAACGGCGCCAGCACACTTTTGGTGGCCAATCCTCTGGCATCTCCCGCTATGTTGGTTCAAGAAGTGCCGCGCTGAGCTCGTGGTCCTTCTGCTCGCCTTGGATGACGTCTCATTCCCTGTTTGCTAAATTGAAGTTGACTCCAACTCGTGCTGCTCCAATACGCTATAGCGGGACCTTGTTATCCATTCTGTGGAGCGCTCTAGAGCCACGCAACCGCGAGCAACTTATTGATCTTTTACATAAATTCCGCTACTCGCTCGACGCCCCTCTATCTTACTTGGGCCAGTGGCACTCACCCAACCTCTTTTCAGCGGCCATATCGTATGTTCTCGACTGAGCACCGTATTATTGCAGAAGAACATGTCATCGGCAATCTGGTACGCGTCGTCATTCGAGAGTGTTGTTGACCATGGATGTCTCCTGTGGCCCTGGTTAACAAGAATGGCTCAGTACACTTATGAATTAAAAGTGGCAGCCTCAATAAAATTACTTACCGATACGTGCACCCCACCACCCCCCAGACCGCGAACTGATGATGCCTTAGGCTGCTTGCAAGGCGCTTAATTCGTTTCCTCCCTGAATTTGCGCTCCGGGTATTGACAGGTGCGCATGGCAGCGGCGAATCGTGTGAGTACCGCCTTTGTTATAAGCGGACTATACGAATTTAACTTTAGGCCATTCGGACACTAACATCCCAGCGACACTCGAAAGAATAATGGACACCTTATTGCGCGGCCTAAAATAAAACATCTGCTTGTTATATTTGCGTAATATCGTCGACTTTTGAGCCGACTTCACCACACATCTAACTCGCCTTCACCAGGCTTTCGCATGCTTCACCCACGCTGGTCTTCAAATGAACCTCAAAAAGTGCCGCTTTGGTGCCCACCAGCTCCAAATACTCGGACACATCGTATGCAAAAATGGAATTCTACCGGTTCCTGACCGGCTGCGCGCAATTGCAGAATTTACGTAACCGACTACTTTGGAACAACTGTGAATCTTCGTGAGCCTCTGCTTGTACTTCCGTCCTTTTGTCTGCAATTTCGCACTCAGCATTTCCCCTCTTACAGAGTTCCTAAAAGGCGCCCCTAACCTCTTTTCTTGGACGTCAGCCTACAACGGTGCATTCGCAACGCTGCGCCATGTTCTGACGTCACCACCAACCCTTCGTCATTACAACCGTGCTCTTACGACCTCGCTCTAAGGAGTTCTAAGCTATAGGTTGGGATATCACGAAGTTCTGTCTCTACTTGTACGGCTATTTCATTGAGGTAGTTACGGATCATCACACTCTTTGCTGGATCACGTCTCTCAAGTGTCCGTCTCGCAGTCTCAGCCCCTGGGCTCTCAGGCTTCAAAATTACGTCATCCGTCTAGTGTACCGCTCTTGCCGAAACCATTTTCTCACCGACTCTTTTTCTCGGTCCCCGGTGTACTCGCCTCCTTTATCGTCCCCGTCCCACGCCTCCTTGACAGCCCTAACCACTGAAGATATGACTTCTGAGCCATGACTTAAACCTTTGCACCATTTCCGCGGCTATGCACCCTCGGGCACTCCGCCGACAATCCTCCTATTTCATCATTCCGGACGGCCTCCTCTACTGACGGAACTACACGCCAGATGGCAGATAATGGCTCCTTGTCATTCTGCACGACCTCCGTTCTGATATTTGTGCCCTTCATCACACTGATCTGCAAAGCGCTCATGCCGACTTCCTGAATCCCAGTGATTGCATTCGTGAGAGGGGTTACTAGGGTTGCATATCCAATTTCAAACATAGCTAGAATCGTTCTTGTACCGCCTGTCAACTAGGAAAGACTTCTTGCCTCCACGCTGGCCCTCTGCAGTCTTTGTCATGTGCAGCTGGCTTGTTTGATCGCGTGGGAATAGACCTTTATGGGGCAATACCATACAGTGCTGCTAGTTGTCGATATGTCATCGTCGCCGTCGACCACCTAAGCCCTTACGCAGAGACCGCCGCACGCCCGGCGTCGACAGCCCGAGATGTCGCTCATTTTCTTATTCATCATTTCGTTCTCCGACACGGCGCTCTTCTCGAGTTACTCATTGACAGAGGTCGCGTTTTTTTGTCCGAAATCATCCAAAAGCGTCTACCCTCTTGTAAATTCATACATCGTGCTACAAACGCGTACCGCCCGCATATGAACTGTCTCACCAAGCGTATCAACCATATGCTTGTAGGCATGCTCGCCTTTCGGCGCTCCAATTGGGACCCGGTACTGCCATTTGTCACGTTTTTTTCTTGTGTCGTCTTCTTTGCGCCGCAGTGGTTTTAGAGTCATGAACCAACTCGCCCTGCAGACCGTCATTCCTCTTATAAGGCCGTGAACCATCTTGTACCCTCGACACGATTTTTCTATTGTGCGCGAGCGCCACCACTGGACCGAACGGTGCTAGTGTCGACCTGAGGGAGAAAGTGGCATCACGGGACTCCTCTTACTGCTGCTGAAGCACGGTTACCTTCGACACACAAAGCTATCGCAAAGATCAGCATAAGAGTTAGATGCCTGCTCCAACGTTTCTCTCCGACAGCTTCCTTTGGCTATGGATTACTGCCATCAGCAAATTAGAAATCAAAGAAATTAGAATCACGGTCCTTACGGCATCTTGGAAAGCACGCCCCCCGTCAACTACGTCATCGAGTCCGTAAACCTTTCTTCTGACCACCGATATCGTGGCCGCGAGGTTGCCCATGTTAGTCGCCTCAAGCCGTATTACAACACTATGAGTGAGTCGCCAGGATGGCGACTTCACACAAGGGCATTGTAAGGAAGACAAAGAACAATCAGCACCGTGGCATCTCTACCGTAATTGCTTGCCTACGGCGTCTTTCTCTCGCGCTGAAGCTGTGGCCTGCCACTGGTAAGTCGACCCTGCTGTGTCCGAAGCATTGGTAGCGCTAGCCGTTGGAAGAAGTCTTTAAATGTTCTTTTCAACAGTAAGACACATAATGACAGATATGGTTTAATTATTCTTTGGCATGAAACAAACAAAACAGGAGGACCAAACATTTCAGTGAGTTCATAAATGATATAAGAAACAGTGGCGCAACATTCTTTTGTAGCATTTACAAATATATTACAATAAATAATTATTACGGGAAGATAAACTGCGTACAATTTTCTCTCAAGGAGTATCAAAGTCATCTGAAAGCAAAACACGCTCTGACGACAAAGCAGTTGAGTGAAACTAAGTTTAACACCTATAGCGTCAGTTGAAATTTAAGTTTGGGCTCTTGGAACCTTTCAGCTTGGAACCTGCGGTAATCTTAATCAATCATAAAGGCAAGAACTGCCTAGATATGCTCCTCCGCCCTCATCATCAGCTCATGGCATTCTTTCTCTGGGAAAGAGAAATAATGCGCAGGTGAGGCACGTACGACACCATTTTTGTAACGTAATGCCACTTCGCAGCAGTCTTACTATGGCTGCGTTGGCGAGGCTTCCTCAGCTCTTCACCTACTGAATGAAACGCGCGTTGTCGAAGAAAGAGGGACGCCTATCTTTCCATTTAGCGCAGTAACGATTGAAAAGGTAGCTAAACATTGTTAACGTGTTTTAGCGACCTTTCTCTGACTCCGGCAGCTTCAACTGGACAGCATAGATGTAGACAGTTTTTAGTGGCGTGAAAAACTTGTAAAACGGCATGTAGACTATTAAAGAGTCATATAGGCTCCCTTAGGCGATACTGTACCACCTGATGCCTCGCATAAAGACCTGCGCGTCCCGAACTATCCCAGCGTTCTGGCACATGCTTAACTTTATTATGCCAGATATGCGCAGTCACTAACATGTAAGCAGCAAGCCCGTATATGAGAGGTCGTTTGCAGCAACGCAGGTGCTAGCGATAAATTAATGCCACAATCCTCGCTTTCCCTCAGCTGCCAACGGAGCTATGTATATGAAATGCCGCAGAGCTGCTTTCCTGCTACCCCGCCGGGGTGGCGCAGTGGTTACTGCGCTCGACTACTGTTCCCAAGGACGCGGGATCGAATCCCGGCCTCGGTGGCCGCTTTTCGATGGAGGCGAAAAGCAAGGCGCCCGTGTGCTGTGATATGTCAGTGCACGTTAAAGAACCCCAGGTGGTTGATTCCGGAGTCATCCACTACGGCGTCTCTCATAGCCTGAGTCGCTTTGGAACGTTAAACCCCACAAACCAAACCAAACCAAACCAAATTGTACTCTGCGACCTTCTGCGACTATGGGAAGTCAGACGCAGTCTCACCAAAAGAGGGCGGAAGAAAACACACAACAGGAAACTAAAACTAAGCTGAAGAATACGCAGCGAAACTCGCGAGACAAAATTGGGAACAATTCAGCGAATCGCTTAAGGCAAGCTTAGGCCCGGCCGGAACGCGTGATTCCGTTACTTTAACGGTCCTCTGAGCAGCGTCACCTGGCGACAGATAGCGAAAATATTGTTAAAAGGAGTAACAGCTGTTTTAAAGCTTGCCGTACTCGTTGCTTCAGTGGCGCAGTGGATTGACATTACTTCAGCACTAAACGAATGAAACATCTGTTCAAATCTTGCAATAGCAACATTTCTATTTTTTTAGCACAACAATAAAACAAGCTACCAAGCTCATTTATGGAGATTGTTCCCCTGTAGGTTACAATATGCAGCGTTTTTATTTCTTATTAGCCGTAAAACCAGCCGTGAACTGAGCCACGCGGTGAGGGAATGACAATGGTAACACTCATCAATTACCTTCACCATAATCATTTCCTGCCTTCAGTGACTGTATGTTACCTCTAGGTTGTGTTCAAAGACACCTTTCGGTAACTATCGCCGTTTTACCCGCTGAGAGGCAACCAGTGAGGAAAACGAAGTTGCGGGACCCAACCGTTGAGGAGACGGAATTACGCGGCCGGAACCTGGAACCTCATAAGAGCAATAATCCATCCGACCAAAATGAAAAGAAAAAACAATAAAAGCATCCACAGATTCATCCACTCCTTCGAGGGCTCAGACACCGACCCTTTAGAGAAGGCACGAAAAATTGTTTCGGTGATCATAACCCCTCACGATACCAAGGAACCTATCGTGGAGCCGAACAGAGACACTTTACCACCCAATAACTGTGGAAGAAAGAAGAATTCGAGACAAAAAGAACAACGGAGGCAAAATTATGGATATCGAGAAATGAGTGGATGTCCTCCAGCGTAGTCAACGGCCGCGGCGTACATGCCGCCACCGCGTCAGTTAGAAGCCGATATTAGACGCGGATGAAGCAGTTGCGATAGCATTCGCTTGCGAAGGAATGGAAGCCAGCGTAGTTATTAGTGACAGCAAAATGGCGGTCTGGAACTTTGGAAAAGGGAGGGTCTGGAAGGGAGCAGCCAAAATTCTAGAAAAAGGAAAATTTGAAAGACAGATTCGAAATATTTGGACCCCCGCGCTCAAATCCTTCCCCAGAAAAGAGGCGGCACACGAGCTGGTCAGAGCTCTCGATTTCCAGGCAGCCATATAGCCGCCTGATTGCGATGGGATGGACGCGATGCTGCAAATGTAAAAGGAAATCTTAGAACACTACAGACTGAGCAGAAGGTCTCTGCCGCCACCGAACCGAACGCTAAATAACAAGGAGGCCATCGCTTGGCGGCGCCTGCAAGCTGGAAATTTTCCAAGTCCCGTCTTGCTTTTCCACATGCAAGTTGAGGAAAAGGCGGACGATAAATGCGAAACCTGCGGAGAAAGGGGTACTCTGGATCATATAATCCGGCAATGCCTTGATTCCTCTGGCTACAAGGAAAACACAAACAGTAGAGAAGCCTGGGGACTGCTACTGCGGAGGGAGTCCCCCGCCAACCAACAGCAAGATATCTGCCTGGCGGCTGAAGCCGCTAAGAAACACTGTCACTTCGCCTGTCTTTAGTCGTGGAGGCCCCGGCCTCCGTCCCATAGGTCTGCGTTCCGAGGGTACGGAGGGGGCGGGTAGGAGTCTCATAGATCAGTGGAAAAATAAAGTTCTTAACAACAACAACAACAGAATGCGTATTCGAAGCTGACTCCGCCGGGCGTCCGATCCAGGCGTCGGTGCGGCGCCTTTCATTTGCTGCTTCCTCGAACGACGTACCACACAGCAAATAGAAGCAGATGCAGATGTCTAGGTGGCGTTAGTACAGCATGCATCAGCGGCGTTTGAAACTGATTTACAGGATAGAATCGACGCTGTATCTGCCACAGTTCTCTGCGGACACATGTTCCACGCTGTAAAGGAATGCCAGAAGGTGGGAGTGAGAGAAGAGAGGGAGACAGAGATGCCGGAGTAGAGGGCTATGATCTGCCGCGCTATAATGGCTTTCCCCTCATCGCACTTTTTCTTCTTCATAAAGCCACAACAACAACAACTTCAGTGGTCCAAAGTGCCCTCTAGAATTTTTCCGCATTTGATTATGTATTTGCGGAATGGGCTGCTGAAGCCTGACTGCCAAGTGACTACCAAGCGACTACCAAGTGAAAAAAAAAAGTGCCTGATGGAACGGTAAGTTTGAATAATTTGTACAATGCTGCCTGCGTCGGATTAGTTTTCTCAAATGATCCATAGATTCAGTGACTATTACATTTATTTCATATTTCCATGTGGGTGGTTCGGAAGACCCTCGAAGAGGACTGTACCTGAAACGGTGTCACTTTGCAGGCAATGCATGAGATCACAAACAGCCACACTAATCCCAATAACTTCAAAGGATAGAGGGTTTCATTGGCATGTCAACTGTTTGAGAAGAAGGTCCTTTATGAACTAGAGGTCTACAAGAAACCAATTCAGGAGCGGTGTGGTGAAATCACTTACTACAGTAACTGTTTTCAAGTAAGCGCTCCGAATAGTTCCTATATTACCGTTTTGTTTCTTTTTTAACTTTTTCAACTAATAAAATTTATACCTGACACTGTCAGTAATCATAGCTTTCCTGTGTGTTCTTCCCTTTAGCGGAATAATTCACGACCTAATCGAGATCCTGACAACGCTCTCCTGCCGAGGCTCTGTGGCCTCGGCAGGAGAGCGGCCAAAAGTCCTCCGCTTTACAAAACCTTAATTCATTCCTACAATTTCTGGGGCACTGGAAAAATCACGCAAAGGGACCAGAAGGCTTCTTTAGCAAGTCTACAGCAGCAAGTGTGCCTGCATTGTTAAAGTACCTATGTAATGACCTCGGCTTTCGGTACCTAATGAGATCTAGACTAAGCCCAGAACTTATTTAGCCCCTATTTGGCATTGTACGCCAATCTTCTGACTTCAACACCTATCCGACGCCCCAGCAGACTATATTCACAGATAACTGCCAGAGCTTCAGCAATATAGCACACTCAGTGTCTAAAGGAAATTGTGAAGATGGAGTTCTCAGCACTCTCTTGCCGGCAGATGCTTGTCTCCAAGTCAGTACAAGTGGTGATCAGCAACTTGTCGACAAGCTGCTTGATTCTTGAGATTTAATCGGAGCAGAATACCTACCAGAGTACACTGCCTGAGACCACGCATCCTGTGGTGTTGCTTCTAGTGACAACAGATTTATATTCTATATTGTTGGCTATGTTGCACGCAAGTGCATCATGAAGCCGAAATGCGAGGCATGTCTCACATATTTTTCGATTTTAAAAGAGGCCTCTTTTGAAAAGAGACCTCAGCCTGTTGGAATTTCATGCTTACAGTCTTCTTGACGTTCTGAGTCCCACTAAGAAGAAGCGAAGATTCGGCTTGGACGACAAGATCACTGTGAGCAAGCCTCAGCTGAGGTGGCAGCGTTTTATTTGACAACACGGCTGCATTTTTGTTATAAAATAAAACCGTAACCAGGCTAGCAGAAAAAGGCGTGAACGCTCAAGACATCTCTAATTCCGCTTGTGTTAAGGGCCTTGGCCGAATTGGGACGTCATATCGGTAACCAGGATCAAGCGTTGCTGGATGTACTTGGTAATTGCATTCATAATATGAGCTTCAGCCCTCCCTATGCCTCTCTGATTTCTGCACGCAGCAGCCTGCCATGTGTTGAGCGCTGCATTTACAGTAAGCTACTTGTTAAAACGTAATGGGGTAGTCGGACATCCTATGTGATAATTAAGGCAATAAAACAAATTAAATTGACTTCAATGACTTGTTTGATATTTTTCTTTGCCGAAATTTAGCCCTTTTTGAAAGATTGTTTTTCTGCTTCAGCAAGTATATATTTTAATAATAAAAAGCTTATAAAATATTGGAGCTTTGTTGGCCATTATGAATTGGTATATTTCAAGCGCATATATGAATTCGGATCCAGCCAAGAGGTATTTTCATGCTGTTATGTTTTCTTGCAAACTGCCAATTAGCAATGTTTTCTAGTTTTCCCGCTGACGGTATACTAGGTTTCGTAAAATCTGTCGTGCAGTGCATGCTCACGTCGATGGAGAGCTTGTAATTGCTCGATAAATCGTAACTGGATGGACAAAGCGAAATGGACAATGTGAATCAACCTTTTCTACCTGTACTCTCAGGCAGCAACTGAATTTCCAGCGCTATTTTCGACCGCAAACCTAATTACTGGCATGCTCACTGCCAGAAGTGGGAAAAACGTAAACAATTGCGCCAAAAATATGGACGCATGAAGATAACAATACTGATTACTTCGAAATATGCAATCACTGCGCACGAAAGAGCCTTACAAACCGTTTCCGCCGCGCCCGAGCAGTATGAAAAGTTGCAGTGGCGCCATCTCGTGGCAGCAAGGCAAAAACGGATCGCCTGCTCGGCGTCGTTTGTACCACTAGAATATATTCCTGTTCACTATAGTGTAAAGTAATACAAGAATAGAAGGCAAGTTTCCTTCATAAAATTTTAATACAAACAAGTGAACACGTTCTAAGCATAATGTCGTGAATAAATTTTACCAAGCGTTTATAAAAATTTCATTGTATTGTAGAATTGAATAAAACAACATTATGCGCCCATAAACAGTGTAGAGAAGGACCTGGTTTAATGCCCGGATATATGTTTTCCACGCTTTGGTTGAATTTAACCCAAATGAAGTACCATAATAAGTGTACAATCTTGGCAGCAGAAAATGGCTTCTTAATGAACACCTAATGATACTGGTATTTATTTGTGAGTAATGATCTGTTTTTCTAGACAGTCGCTCACGGTGGTCGTGCCCTATTTTAGTGAACAGCATTCGATTTTACCATGTTGGAATGTTGGCACTCTACGCCCATGGAAGCGTTTATGCGCTGCCTCTGTTTTTCCTTGTTGAGTCATGGCTGCACGTGTGCTGTACGAAGTCTTCACAATCGCCATATGCTAACCACATAGCGTTACAGCCGGAGTAAAATGCTTGGAATAAGGAAAAAAAGCTGGCGCTTTCCTTTTTAGGTGGTCTAACGACTCGTGGAGGATGCGAAATGCTTGACAACGCGCATGCATAGAACGGATCGAATGTGTAGGCTGCCTCGCATAAACACGAGTGCCACGAAGGGTACGGCATATGCAGCGTTCCTTTCTGATTCACACGTTTGAGGTTCTTTGGCTTGCTCTGGCACATTACGCAGCAGAAAAATTTAGAACTCGTGAAGCAGACGTTAAGTGAGAGAATGGAAGTGTTTCGCATAAGCCTAAATCTGTTTAGTTGGTTAGGGTTTTGAGAAAAACATGTCTCCGTATTGGTTTGACTGTTAGCTGAACAGCTGCACTTAAAATGAACGGCACACAACGTTGTTCTCTCAGATCGATATTTCCAAATCAGCCTTAAGCTTGACTAGCACATGAATGTTAAATGGAGAGATCCTGAACATTTAGCAAAAAGCAGTTGCGTCAAACGTTTTTTGTTTTTGCGGCACATTTCTCGATTGTGGGTAACGGCAAGGGCGATGGCGATGCCTTTTCGTACTATAGAACTTTTCTACGACGTACATACGTTTTTCGTGCGAACGCATTCATGCGATAATCAGGGCTTAGAAAAAGGATGGCTCATGCCTTCCTAGTTAGCCCTAGGTTAAAGATTTGCAGGCGGTTGTGAGTCAAAGCCCTACACTAGGCACCTCTTATCTATTTCTTCTTTCACTCTCACCTTCCTCCGATCTTTGAAGGTGGGGTTGAGTGGTTCACTAAGAAATAAGAATAACAATGTACCTTCCCTTTCCACAAGATCAAGATCTTTTTATTTGAGGAAAGCATAGTATGGGGGGGGGGGGCGAAACCCTGTGCCAGTGTTTCAGCGCTAGATTACCAAGCCCAACCAGGCCAAATCATGCTACACAGTGTTTTCGGACGTCTTAACTGGTTCAAGCTCTGTTAAACCCTAACAAATTTTGGTCTCACCATGGTGGCTCAGTGGTTATGGCATTTGATGCGGCTGTTAGAAACGCTGGGCAGTCGCTGTTAGAAACGCGCAGTCACGCCCTACGCGTGACTGCCCAGCGTTCTTAGCAGCCGCATAGAATGTCATAACCACTGAGCCACCACGGTACTGCTTTTGCGATACTGCTTTTGTATCGCGGAGCAAACCATCACTGCTGTGCACTAGGCGACTTCAGTGGGCGCTGAACAATTCCAAGTGGAAATTTCAGGAATCCTTTAGTGCCATGTTTCTCATAGCTTGAGTAGCTTTGACATGGTAAACCCTGTATAGCGAAGCAGTAAAGTGGTCTACCGGATGGCACTACCAGGTTGTTCCGCTGTATACCGGCCGCTATCGTAGGTGGCTGTCAACAAAAAGTCTCATTGGCCGACATGGTCATGACGTATAAGCCACATAATATATCGCGGAATTTTCAAACACTCCACCTTCAAATAAACCTACCTAACGCAGCATGGCGTGTTAAATTCAAAATTGTCTAGGCAGCTCTCTAACGGGATATATGAGAAAATATATGTAATTGTATAAATTCTATTGGGGTTCCAAACTAGGACTTATGCTGCCAGGCGTTCACGCAACGAATATACCATGAAGGACCGTGGTACCAGATGTATTAGAAGGGCACCGAGTAAACGCGTTTTGATTAGAGATGGGAGGGCTGAAAAAACAAAATTAGGAAAACTCTGCTCTTTAGCATCTTTTCCCAGGCACAGAAAAAAGTCAAAAAGCCGTTTAGCAAGGTGGCTTTGGTAAACCTCGAAACTTTTTGATAGTCGGTCAAAATGATAGCTGCTTATAAATAGAAACGAATACCGAGGAAGTTGTAGAAGACTGACTTTATTGTTTTTACTCGGAATTTGTTGCTATTTGGGTCGTTCTATTTTTGTTGTTACTTGATTTAGCTAGAGAAAGGTTCATGGAAAATGATTAATCTACTGAAACAGCTTACTATGAGAACATGCTGCGTTTTCGTTTTTCGACATTTAAAGCACGTCCGTCCATCCCGCGCGCGAATTATGAAGAGATCAGGGCTATATTGGTTTCCACTGTTTTGTTTTCATATGAGAACGAGACTGCGCGGAAGAAAAAGCATGTTAAAAGCACAGTTTTTAACTTAATGAATGTTCACCTATCTTGTTAGTCGCATATAGAACAATCCATTTTATATGTGGGGAAAAGACCTTTTTTACTGCGACGAAGGATGTCTGTGGTTCAGTTCGAGCATTTGGCAACAACCGATATAATGTATTTCCTTACAGAAACGAGTTACGTTCACTAACTGCAGAACATGTTGGTAGTGCAGGCAAAAACGGTGGTTGGCAGCATCAATTACAAATGTGCTTATTTCACAGTATATTTCTTTCTCTGCTAGACGATAATTACCATCACACCCTCCGCGGGAATCAGTTTTAAAACTTATGTCTATAAACTAATATACAAATAATGATCTATATTTGAAAATTTGTAAATGCCGTTAGGTTACATTTTTCTTCCCTGAAAATTAGTAAAGAAATAAGTCCATAAACCTTAAAAACCTAAAATATGAACTGGAGAAGAAAATGGCTGGAACTAGAACATATTAGAAAAACCTAGAAAGAAGCAAAGACAAAAATATCGCGAAAAACGCCTTGCCCAAATTTCGGTTTATTGAAAAAAAAAGATAAACTTTGAAAATTTGAATAAATTTTGCAGAAAACGAACATCACTGACAATTTTTACGTCTTTACAAGAACAAAGAAGGCCAACACACACGAAAGGGGCCAGTATTATTTGTTCTATTGTTTGCTTAGAAAAATATCAAACATTTTGCTACCATTGATTTCACAAAAAAAAAAAAAAGCAGCCGCTTACAGGAACGTATCTGAATATAGCTCAAATGCGCAGATATATGTCCAATACTCAATACGACATAGTTGATTTCGAGAGAAATATCGTAAACTATAAAATGCACATTAAAATTAACATAAGAAAAAGACCAAGAATAAACATATATGAAAACACGCGACAAATCCCGAAATGAGGCCCATACGTTTAGTTACGTGCCTGTTTAAGAAAAATTTAGACAAACCTGAAACAGGGCAAGAGAAATCGTCTTATATAAAAAGCTCGTTTGAGCGTGAATATGAAAAAGAACTAAGAAGGAAAAACATAAACAAAAGAACCGTGGTAGATCTTATTCCGGATGTTGTAAGATGTAATGTGCATTACACATATTATTTCAATCAAGGAAACAAATGAAAAATGAAAATATGTGCGCGAAAAAAAAACGCAGAAGGGAAAAGAAGACACAAAGGCGAAGCCAGAACTCTATTCAGTAATACTGTTCAGAATCTCTACCGCTGCCGTTTCAGATGCTACACATCAAGCTCTTTAAGGTCAAGTTAAAATAAATTAATACCAGCTTCGGTCGTCCACGTCTATCTAGCCTACTTCGGCCTTTGTGTGCACACTGCCGAACTTCTCACGTGCGACAGTGTTGGGTGGAACGTCTAATATGCAACTGAAGTAGAAATGCTGATCAGCGAGGAGGTCCCGGCTCCACCATTTGGAAGGTGAGGTATAATTTGCCGACTGTCATGTGCTTTGTACAGAAGGTGCCTGAGTGTGTCTTGCACTCGGTGAAATTGGGAAGCAATTTTCGCACGTTCAAATCAAGGTCCTCCACAACTTCTACTGTTTAGTCAAAAACTTGCTGCACGCTCTGCTGTCCCGAGGAGCGGCATATACGTCTCGAATCAAGTAAATTCGCTGCTGAATGTGCTTAACGAAGTGCCTATCACGCAATATTTTTTTGCAGTTTCTTTGCCGCTCGTAGTTACTGCTTGCGTAGATACTTTGACCAAGAGGTCTTGAAGCGAAATTCCTTAGATTTGGCCACAGAATATGCAAGTTAAGTCGAGCTTTTATTAAATCTTTCGGGATAGATATTTACATGAAATAGTTGTCCTGGCTTTCTCCGACGCCCTCAATTCATTGATGAACGCGGCTTTTGCAAATGCTCTTTATTTTAGGATGCTTTCAATATACATAATACCTGCCCAGTGTGTTTTAGCAGGTACTTTCAAGGTAGCTTCGTTTAGTTCGGAGCACTGTGGTTACTGCTTCTTCTTCGTATAAGATCAGAAATAGCCTGATAATTTTTCAAAAGTTTTAAGCCTAAATACATCACAGAAAAGCAAGTTAAGTACGCAGCCACAGTCTTCCAGCGCAGTCACTGTGAGTATTGTTGTAAAAGCGTGCATGCTGCTTTAATGTTGCTGGCAGTCCCTTTCACTAAGGCAGAAACATTCTGCTTTCGGATAGTTTGTTTGTAAAGTGAAGTATATATAGCACGTGATGATTCTTTACGTTTAAGATCAGAAATGTTTCTTCCTAATTCTTTTTGAAGAGTCATAAGCCTAAGTATGTCACAGAAAAACAAGTTAGGTGCGTGAAATTAAGTATTTTCTTCTGGGCGAGTTGGTTCATATCAGCAAAAGGAAATAAACTTGTGCAAAAACTAGAAGAAGAAGCGTGACGACAGGGATTTGTCCTGTCGTCACGGCTCTCTGTTCTTCTACTTACTGCGCAAGTTTATTTCCTTTTGCTAAAGTGCGTGGGCACAGCCTTCTTACGTACTAACTGTGGCGCATGGTTATAAAAGCGACCATGCGGCTTTCATGTGTCTGGCAGTGCCTTTCACTAAGGCAGCAATTTACGGCTTTCGAAGAGTTTGTATTGCGTTGGATATTTCTCCTGCTATATGCTGTGAGTTGTATTCCGATCTTCTACCTTCTAGGGCACTGTAAAAATACGAATTGGGTGATGCCAAAATAAAGTTATTAAGCTTGATTTAAGTGAGCACTGTTGCGAACAAATTGTAACGAGAAGGACTGCGGAAAGCGTCTATGTCTTTTATAGTAAAGTAAATCTGAAGCAACATTTACGGAAGAAGTAAAAAGTCAGGAAAGAAGTGTGCTGTTTCAATACAGCGCTACATCTCGATCTATATATATAATTGACATTTCTCAAAATATTCAACATTTACAGAAAGACTAGCTTTTCCTTTTTGTGCCAGCCTTTACATTTTGAGCAAGTGTTACATTCCTAGTTGTACTGCATATGACTTTCTAATCTCTGTTTATAATGTGTGCTTATGTTACAATAATAATAATATAAAACGAATTCGCCGAATGAAGAAGCTTTGCTAAAGCGCTATCGCCTCTAGAGTTAAGGCGCAGCTTAAGACACCCCCTTTATTGTTTTTCGTCTCCACTTCAGCACGCTACAAGCGCGATGCAAAATGCGTTCATATTAGGTGCATCTTGCTTTTCCAGTCTTTTTCACTTGCCCCGCCGGGGTGGCGCAGTGGTTACGGCGCTCGACAACTGTGCTCAAGGAAACGGGATCGCATTCCGGCCTCGGCGACTGCGTTTCGTTGGAGGCGAAAGGTAGCGGCGTCCGTGTGCTGTGCAATGCCAGTGCACGTTAAAAAACCCCAGGTGGTCGAGATTTCCGGAGGCCTCCACTACGGCATCTCTCAAGAGGGACTTTTTGTTGGGCTAGTTGGTGCAGCATGTTTTAACAAAAGGACAACGCGCTAACGACGCATTCACAAGAAAGAAGACACGGCAAGCGCTCACTGACAACTGATCTTTTATTGAAGGAAAACACACAATATATAGGCACACAGTGGCGGCGCTAATCAGAGGCAGCAAACGTCA
>JAJIZL010028792.1:104979-158582 GCA_023969395.1 Amblyomma maculatum
GGAGGACATGCTACGGAAGAAGGTGATACAGGAGTCATCTAGCCCCTGGGCTGCCCCTGTTATTCTTGTACGCAAGAAAGACGGTTCGTGGCGATTCTGCGTCGGGTATCGGCCTCTAAATGCTGTTACTAAAAAGGACGTCTATCCTATTTCTCGCATAGACGATGCCCTCGACTGCCTCTCTGGTGCGTCTTATTTTTCTTGTCTTGATCTCAGATGTGGCTACTGGCAAATTCCAATGGACCCTGCGGATACGAAAAAACAGCTTTCGTAAGGCCAGGTGGCCTTTATGAGTTTAATGTTATGCCATTCGGGCTGTGTAATGCGTCAGCCACATTTGAACGCTTTATGGACACAGTTTTGCGCGGCTTAAAATGAGACATTTGTCTTCGCTATCTGAACGATGTTGTCATATTTGGGAAATCCTTCCAAAAACACAATGACCGTCTAGTACGTGTCTTGAATTGTCTGCACAACGCCGCCCTAATTCTAAACTCGAAAATGTGCCGCTTTGGAGAGCGCAAAGTGCTGGTGCTAGGACACCTTGTCAATGGTGATGGTGCAATGCCGCATCCCCAGAAAACTGCCGCTGTTGAGTATTTTAAACCCCCGCAGACAGTGAAGGTGTTGCGCAGTTTTTTAGGGTTGTGTTCGTATTTTAGATGCTTTGTATATCACTTTGCTGACGTTGCTTACCCATTGACGTGCGTTCTCAACAAAAACTTCACTTTTGACTGGACACCAGACTGCGACGCGCCATTTCGTCAACTGAAGTTTCTTTTAATATCGAAACCCATTCTACGTCACTTTGATCCTGCTGCAGTGACATAAGTTACACGGACGCTAGTGGGATCGGTCTCGGGGCAGTGCTTGTCCAATGGCACGATGAACGAGAGCATGTTATCGCGTACGCAAGTCGTACCATGAGCAAGCCGGAGCGAAACTACACAGTCACCGAACAGAAATGTCTGGCTGTAGTTTTCGCTGTGCAGCGTTTCCGTTCATATTTGTACGGACGGTCGTTTACTATCGTAACTCACCATCATTCACTCTGTTGGCTGCGGAACCTTCGAGACCCATGTGATCGCCTCGCACGCTGGGCCCTCCGGTTACAGGAATATGACTTTGCCGTGGTTTACAAAAGTGGGAGGAGTCATGCAGACGCAGATTGCCTTTCTAGGCTGCTAATGGCTACAAGTGGACCTGACAGCGCCGATTTCGACAGTTATATGACTCTCGAACCAGAGTTCCCCGACCCGAATGTTTTCAAAACGGAGCAGCAAAATGATTGCAGTCTGCAGCCTCTCTTTGCCGCCGCCCAAGCCAGCGTACCTACAAGCCGTTTTTATGTACGTGATGGCCTCCTATGGAGAAAGAGTTATTCGCCTGTCGGCCAGCGATATCTACTCGTAGTTCCCAAGACGCTGTGCACGGACGTATTGCGTATTATGCATGATGATCCAACTTCTGGGCATTTGGGATCGGTTCGAACACTCCACCGTGCTCAAGAAAGATTCTACTGGCCCAGAATGCGCTCGACGATTGAGCAGTACGTTGCCAGTTGCAAGCAAAGTCAACGCCACAAACGTCCAACTGCAACTTCATCTGGCTTGCTGCACCCTGTGGAGACCCCGACAGCTTCGTTTAATCAATTGGCATTGACCTCTTAGGTGCGTTTCCGAAGTCCGTGGATGGAAATCGCTGGATTGTAATCTGCGTGAACTATCTCACACGTTACTGTGAAACCGCCGCTCTTACATCTGCTACGGCGCATCAGGTGTCGCGTTTCTTGCTGCACTCAGCCATCTTACGACACGGGCCGCCACGAATTGTGATCACAGATCGGGGCCGACAATTCACTGCTGATGTTGTTGAAGACCTCATGCGTTTATTCGCCGTAACGTTCCGACACTCGACGCCATACCATCCCCAGACAAATGGCTTGACTGAGCGCGTCAACAGAACGCTTATTAACATGCTAGCAATGTATGTGGACGCAGGGCATAAGAACTGGGACACCATTCTACCTTTCGTAACGTATGCGTTTATTACCGCCACGCATGAGACGACTGGGTACAGTCCATTTTTCGTGCTCTATGCCAGACCGCCACGCTACTCCCTGGATACTATCCTGCCCTTCACAAGCCGTTAAGACCCCTGCCTTGCTGAGACCCTCTGTCTCGCCAAAGAAGCTCGGAGAATTGCCAGATTACGGTCTGGTGCTTCACAAGAACGTTCTAAAGTGCGATACGATGCCAGGCACTGGCGGGTCACGTACTCTGTATGTGATTTAGTCTGGCTGTTGCGTTCAGTTCGGCGCTGTGGCCTACATCAAAAACACTTGGCCCACTATCACGGCCCATATGTAGTTGTCAAACGTATCAGTGATTTGACCTATGCAATAGCCCGCCTGACAGCATCGGGTCGTCGGTCTGCCAAAACCGAACTATGTCATGTTGCCCGCTTGAAGCCGTGTCAGCCTCGCACAACTTACGAACACGCCCAGAGGGCTTAGGCTGAGGAGGGGGAAATGTCCCGCCACTGACGAGGAAGAATTGTGCTGGTCTGGGAGAAGAAGAGAAGAAAGCGTTGGTGCCTGGGGGCTAGGAGGCTTCACCTTATTTATCCCTGATCCCATTGCCATGTCACTGTAAATAAACACCCCTTTGCTATTTCACCGTAACAATATATATATATATAAAATGTAGTGTAGCGTGGTAATCTCCGTCATCATAGCCACTGACATGCATTGCGTGCTGGCGCACTCGAGGACAAGTAAGTTGGTCGTTCTCTTGCTGATTCGCCACGCCTGACGCCGCGCTGCGAGTTCGTACTGAGTGGCTGGATTCATGTGAGTTTGCAGAATAAACACACCCCTACAATTAGAGGAGGTGCTGCGTATGGTCCCATCCATCCTGGAATTCAGAAGCAGCAGATTGCTCTCTGTTTCCATCATGCCAGACGAGATCACCTCGACATCGCCGCCAATCCCAACCACGGTTCTGTGTTTTGGCGTTATACGCCACCGTGATCCGTGCCTCTTAATGGCACGGCCGACCAACACGTCCATGACTGGTTGTCGGCGTATGATCGTGTCACAACAGATGGGAAGACACTATCAAGATAAGTATGGTAATCTTTTATCTGACCGACGGGGCGAACCTCAGGTTTCGTAACTATGAGGCAGGCCTGCCATCTTTGTCTGCATTTAAAAAGAATTTTGCAGAAGTGTTCGGCCGTCCTGCAGTTCGCAAGCTGCGAGCAGAACAACGCTCGCGTGAGCGCACTCAGCATCCTGAAGAGTCATTCACCAGTTATATAGAAGACATCGTTGACCTGTGCAAACGTGTCGACCCGCTAATGTCCGAAGCGGCTAAGATCGGACACATCTTGAAAGGTATCTCTGAGGAAGCGTGTCAGATGCTCTGTGTGAAAGATCCTGCCACCATCAGTGACGTGATTAAACCTTGCCAGAGCTACGACGAGCTTCTTAAGCAGCGCGCTTCTACCCGGCTGTCCGGTGTTAGTGATGACACATTCTTTACACTACCACTGAGCGGTTCTACTCCATCAGACGACTGCCATTTGATTCAGCAAATCAAGGCCTTCGTTTGAGAAGAGGTCACCCGCCAGCTATCCCAAGTCTCTGCATTACAAGATACTGGTCGCCTTGTTTCTGACATGGCTCCATCTTTGGCCCCTACCATACGACGTGTCGTGAAACACCATATCTCTAATGTCCTTCCGCCGAGCCCCGTGCTCCCGCCCATCCCTGTTCTGCTGCCCAGCCCTGTGCAGGAGCACGTAACGGCATCACTGGCGTATGTCCAAGTTGCGGCCAAGCCGCTAATGCCAACCGTACTTGTTTCCTACCAGGCTGCCCCCTTCCGACCATTCATCGCCTTTGCATGGGTCTGCATTCCATGTCCCTATTCCAAGGGTACGCCAACGCCCTACGGACCCTTGGCGTACCGCGGATAGCCGGGCCAGGCTGCCAGGCCATGTTGCACGCCTTTGGCGCCAACGCCTTCCACTTTCTCTCCCTGATCCCTGGAACTAATTTTACGGCACCGACCAGCACTCGCTGAGAACTCTACACGGTTGCGACTTCGTTTTTAGGGACAATCAAACGTATGCCTCTCGCCGATCATCTTCCCATCATCGCCATCCCCGCTTCTCCGACTTTCTACCGGCGCTGTTGAGGGAAACTAACAGTCGCAATTCACGGGGCAAGAACTCCACTTGGTTGGAACTATTCAAGTCCTCCGTCTTCTCCCGCTAACGTAATAAAGTGTTTGTCAATGGTGTCTCAATACTCGCTCTTGATGACACGGGCGCTGCCGTATCCGTCATCAGTGAACCTCTTTGCCGTCGTCTTCACAACGTGACCACCACATTGTCCGACTTTTCGCTTCATGCCGCCTCATCCCAGTGCATTCGTCCCTCAGTGGCGTGCACGGCCCGTGTTCTCATCGAAGACGTCTTATACACCACCGAGTTTATTGTACTGACTCACTGCTCACACATCATCCTGGGCTACGATTTCCTTTCCATTGATCGTGCTGTTATCGACTGCGCCCGCACGGAAGTTTCCTTTTCTTCTTTTTTTGATACTGTCTTGTGTGACGTCCTTACCCGGTCTGCAAAACTTCTTTGTCGCCAATGACACAGACATTCCTCCATTTTCTGCGGCCCTGGTTTCACTCTCTTGTGAAAGTGTGACCACTTCGACTGTCTTCTTCACACCTTTCAATGCTGCTTCACGCTATCCCTGCCTCCTGCTTAGATTTGCTATTCTCAAGTTCGCAGATGGCCTTAGTGTAATGTACGTCTAGAATCCATTTTCTCGCCCGGTCGTCCTACCATGCGGCGAGTGTCTCGGTCGTATGGAAGAACTTGATTTCGCGCTAGTAAATACTCTTCTTGCCATGCCTACTTCATTAGACGCTAATGTTCTCAGCTCCTGCGACATAGCGACCGCTTCGACACTGCCCGATGTTCTTCAACAAGCTATTGACGCAAATATTCCACCAGCGCAACGCGATCAGCTCGCTGCTTTTCTACGGAGCTTCACTTCTGCCTTCGACTTTCCTCACACTGCTCTGGGTCTCAAGTCAGTCGTTGCCCACACAATCGACACTGGTACAGACACACCTTTACGACAGCGTCCTTATCGCGTGTCGGCCTCTGAGCGCCAAGTTATTGCTGATAACGTAGACGATATGCTTCGCCGTGGCATCATACAGCCATCAAACAGTCCACGGGCTTCTTCGGTCGTTTTAGTCATCAAGAAAGATGGTGCCATCCGGTTTTTCTTCTATTACTGCAGACTAAACAAGATCAAGGGTGTGTGTATTCAGCAAGCCCAGTCGTATCCAGCCACTCAGGATGAACTCGCAGCGGAGCGTCAGGTGTGGCGAACCAACAAGACAGCGACCAAAGCTTTCGACCTCGAGCGCGCCAGCGCGCGATGCGTGTCAGTGGCTATGATGAAGAAGATTGCCACACAACATTTTATATATATGCATTGTGATCTAGAACGTTTGGCTCAGAACCAAACTGTGCTTCACCTGCAAGCAGTTCGAAAATGTCATAGATATTGGCATTGCCGGCAAGAAATAAACAGTAGCATAGACTGAATGAAGTCAAGAGAAGGAAAGTGTAACACGGGCCTCAAAACATTAGATGGAAGAATCAGATTTAAAAGTAAGGGAGATTAGATGGGTGCAGCTAGCTGAGGAGGGGTTAATTGCAGATGCAAGGATAACAGCTTACCTTGCAGTACGCACTGTCATGACTAGGATTTTGACACACATTTGTGTCCGAACGCACACATGAGGGATTAAACATTTTCACATTATACATATGCAAGACAGATAGGTGGCACTTGGAGCACCACCGAGAAGCGAAAAAGGAGACGACGACGAAGACGATGCAGACCGAGCTTGGTCTTAGGAATAGTATCAATTTTGATTCTATATTTCCATTTAATTTGGTGCATTTACCTTCAAGTCTAATATCCATTTTTTATCTGATCACCTTGAAAAGGTTCCTGATCACACTTTAATTGCCACTGATGCGTATGTGACTGCGCAGATAGCAGTGATTGGAATTTTTCCAGAGTATCTTTCCTGAAGTGTTTTGGTGTGCGTCCCGGATTAAACACCGATATTTTTAGCAGAGTGTATGGCAATTGGGCTTGCACTTTAAAAAGATCCCTGCAATCAGTAAAATTATTTTACTGTCAGGCTCTCGTTCTGTTTTATTGTCACTGGAGTCAGCTCGGAATGCTCTTTTGAGCCGCTCACTAATGGGATGGTTGAAAGAAATACGCTTCTTCGGGTTCTCCAGTCACTGCATTATTTTCCAGAATGAAGCGGCAGACATAGTTGAATAAGCTCTTGATGCACTTGTTCCATGTACCATTCCTAATATCATCCTTTTTGGAATTACACATTTTTAGCGGTATTAACACATAGCAGCCATACGCAACGATTCCTTGTTATCGAAAGCAGAATACCAACATCTAGTGTACTCATGGAAAGTTCGTTCATGTCAATCACGGCAGTGTCAGGTAATGCTGACTGTCATGCGTTGCAGGACTCTTCGCTTAAATCTTTACTTATGTAGATGCGGGTGCGCTCCACAAACCAGGTTAGGCTTGCGGTGAGATTGAAAATATTGAACATTTCCTTCTCGCTTGCCGAAGGTTGTCATATAATGGTAGGCTAAATTTAGAAATTTCCAAGAGCACAATTAGGATTTACGTTGTCGGTCCCACTTCTACTCTCCTTCGGTGCGAGTGCGAAAGAATTTGCGTTGCCTTACATTTCTCAGTATTTACATAACTACATCACAGCTACGAACAGATTCCTTTACTAATTGTATTCGAAATTTACACACTTTAAAATTTTTGCTGTGTATTGTTTTCTTTCAAAGAATTCTTTGTTCCTAAATCTTAGGTTTTTGTTTAGTTAACAATAAATTTAATATACTAATTCAGCATCTGTAGGATATTTGGCAGTCCACACTGATTTCTGACCAATAACTCTTTGTGGGTATGTGCCATTTATCATTGTTGAAGAAGAACGAATGGTGTCCTTCACAGCAGCACCGTGTCAGTAAAGATATTGGCGTGCAAATTGCCTTTGCCGCCTGATTACACTTTGTAAAGTAAATGCAGGATAGGTGTCGCAATGGTATAGAAAGGATTGTGTGAAAGCCCCACGGCAACTGCAAAGCATTAGACATGGGCAATTTGCCGTGCTAGGCAACGCCAAAGAACAGGCAGAATTTTGATGATTTAACTCAGCAGTACTTTCTCATATAAAATGATAAAATGAGTCCGGGTTTCTGCATTGGTCTTGCAGTTTTTGTTTTCTAAGTAAGAGCAGTGTTATGGTGGAGTAAACAGCGATACTCAGCAGTCTTCTGTGTTTACATGACACTACATATTGCCTCGTAGTGTCCCTCGTAAAGCACAGCTGAAATAAGCCCGCGTACGTGAACCACTTTATTTCTTTGGCGTACTTTCCTGCAACGGACCAAGCGTATGCTAGCAGGTGTGTAAAGCGCTGCCTATCGTTGCAACATGCACTACTCCAACTCTGAGCCGCAGTAACTGCTAGGGTGCTTGCCGTTAAGTTGCCGAGGACAGCTGCCTCTCAACCTCGCCAGGGGGTGCAATTGAGCCGCGCATTGTAGGAGCCTCGCCTTGATGCACACCCGCCAACTACAGTTGTGCTGTTGCGTTCGTGAAGGTTTATCAACGCATAGCAAACGGCCTTGCGCAAGTTTGCAGGAAAGGAAAGGAATAACTGTACGACCAAGTGCTGCGAGCAGCTATATTCAGCCGCAACGGATTGCTGTAGGTTGAGTGTTCAGCATTGTCACCGCTCCGACCAATGCGTGACGTATGCTGCCTGAAGTGAGCCGCAACAAATGATGCCTGCAACGATTCCTTCACCATCAGCGTCTGGCGGCGCTCGTCGTCCCATGGTCTCCATGGACTGCTGCTGGACGGTGCCGTTACTTGCGGCTTGCGCTAACTTCTTGTTCACTATGCCCGAGACTAACAGTGGCCTCTTTTACGTGCTCTTCATGGATAAGTTCGGCGTAAACCGGGAAGCGGTCTCATGGCCCAGGACCATAAGCACAGTGATGAGCAACCTCATGGGTGAGGCTTCTCCAGTTCATTGAAGTGACCATGTGTGCTTTTTCAAGCGCATATATCATTGTAGATATTCACTCTTGCCTACAAAGGCTTGCACGTTGTTCTATGAATAACAAAGCATATAATGCTGGCTTCTCTAGTTCCTAAATTGAATGTAGGCTGTGACGTAGCTGTATTAGAATGAAAGTAGATACGTTTCGACAATGTGGAATTTCTTGGTGCACACGGGGGCAATGGAGCCAGCGGATATTTAAGCAATTTCCCACTCAATATAACCAACACTGATAAACGACGATTTTGGATCAGAGCTTATTCTAGCTGTAAGCCCGTGATTAAAAAATACAAATTCCTGCTAATTTCTTCGGAAACCAATTACGAAGATTCTTAAATCAGGAAAAAAGATTTTATTACAGAAACCGAATATTTTTACATATCGACGAGATATTCATTATTTCCAATTTTCAGAAGGGCCATGCCGAATTTAGACATCTTGCTCTAGTAAAGGTTATTTTGTTTATGTTTGTAAGAGCAGCAGCTCGCACCAAAAAATGTTCTGCTGCCGCCGCCGGCTTGCCGACGCCGGGATGTACGCGTTCGTAATGCGAAAAAAATTTAGGCGGGTGCCGGAAAAGGATGTTTACCTCTACCGCTTCTGTAAAGTAACATTTAACCTCGGTGTTACTGTTAAAGTTCCCATAAATTATGTCAAGACCGAAACAGCTGCACGCTGGAAGGATGCATCTACGCATATGTGGTAGGATGAGAGTAGCGGTCGTACATAACTTTCAGAGCATGGCATTCAGGTGGTTGAACAGCATTAAACAAAGTATTTTAAAAAAGTGTATTAAATTTGCTAGGCGAAGTGCACATGCAGGCGAAAAAACTCCTTTTATAGTCAACAGTAAAGACCGTAACATTAAAACGGAGTTCGTTAGTTTGCACAAGTCTTGACCGCTCAAGATCTAATCGTACCTGTAGCTACTCTAAAAGAAGGAAAAAGGCTCGCTAGAAGCTCAAGCCGAGAGCTATGGTAATCGCGAGCCCTAATAAATGGCCTCGCGTGTATAGGAAAACGATCTGAAGCCGGCTTTACGCGTTTAATATTGGTGACTCCTCCATCTACGCAACGAACTCAGCCTATACGCGCTTTTTCTGCTGAATACTCAGTACGCTGGACCTAACAGAAATCGCGCTTGCAAGTCAAAGAATTTGATTTCGTTTGGTTTATGGTGTTTAATGTCCCAAAGAGGCTCATGCTATGTGAGAGGTGGTAGTAAAGAGCTCTGGAAATTTGAACCAGCTGGGGTTCTTTAAGATGCACTGACGTGGTACAGCACACCGTCAGTTTGCTTTTCGCCTCCGTCAAAAAGTGGCAGCAGCAGCCGGGATTTGGCCCCGCATACTTGAGTATAGCAGTTGATCACCGTTACCACGTCTCTTCCACGACGGGGCCAAGTGAAGATATTAGTGAAGAGGCAGATTCGACGAAAGCCAGACGCAGCCGTTGACGACGGTTGTAACAGTTGTGCTTATTTCAGAACCTGTAGCGATGCCATGGCAGCGCAGATGATGAGAATATTGCATGGCCTAAACATGCTGGATATTAGAGCGTAGTAATCGATGAGGCTCCTGGAGTTGGGGGAGCTCTATGAAGTGGTATTTAAAAGTTCTCCCGCATCATATTCTCTTTATTAAAGATAAGGCTAAGCTAATTCGACATCATTGAAGGTAGCTTGATGGAGCTGTTTACATTGTATACATGTCTACTTTCCTACTTTACGTGAGTTTAAAATCATATTTAAAAGCGTGTTAGTTAATCTTTATGAAAAAAGTACTGACAGAAAGTGTAAACATACGCTGATAGATACTTTAATGTCTCTAAAACATTACCTTAATATAAACTTCTGAGAACGCTTGATTGCGTTACGGATGTTTGTACATTTTTGAATGGACCCTTTATTTTAACGCGCATCGGTGGAAGACCCATCTGTGAAGTGACGAATGTATACTGGCGCCGCCGTTACCTGGCTGGTCCGGCTAAGAGTGTACAGCAGATTCAGTGCTCATAGAAATATATGTTTAGAAATGTTTTGAAAGATGTTTTCTGATTCAAATTTGGGCCTATTATGCATCACTTAGTGAAAAGCTAGCAAAAGCGCCCTTTAGCAAATTGAGAAAGCTATACCCGTCATTTCAAAGCAGAATATGTTTAAAATATATCGCAGCCTGTTGGGTACGAGTGACGAGTGTTACCTTAATGTTACTAATGCATATAAGTGAATATAAGCAATAATTACCGTAGGAGTGTTCTGGTTTTGAAGAAAAGTAATAGAGGCGGGTGGTTACTAGTAGTGCGAGAGTGCTTAGTAAAAGCTTGCGAGAGAATCTCTGAAATTAATTCGACTTTTTTTCAGCCTAATAGTAAGTAGGTGCAGTAGCTTGCACGTAATCTCATCAGAGAGGAGAGTGTGATGCTTCTTTAATGAAACTCGTATTTTCGCAGGCTTCGTAATCGGGGCTGTTCAACAGAAAGTCTCTATCTATAGCATGATGGTGACAGGAGCCATCTTATGTCCGGCTGCCATAATAGCATCTGCCTTCGCTCCGAGCATCCAGTGGATGATGCTTACGTTTGGATTTTTCTATGGTGAGTATTTGTAACTAACCAAAAAAAACATCACGAAATATTGCATGCATGAAATAACCTGGTGCCTTCATGTTCTTGATAAAAGAACTGGTCGTTACAGCGGGGCGTGGAGGTAGAAGATCCACTTCGCATGCAGTGACCGCCGTTCGAAGTCCGGTGCCGCACAATTCTCCACGGAATAAAAAAGAAACAATATGCGTGCTGATATAGTTTCATACACAGGTATGAGGTGCGACCTAATTCTGGTGGATACATCCGGAAAAGCGCTCCCTCATCAGAATAGGATTTGGCCACACTGGCGCGGTAATTGACCACAATATCCTATGACAACTCTAACGAACCCAAGGCCCTCAGTCCTCATTCGCTGCGGAGCACCTTACCAGGGCGGTGGCGGTCTGACCTGTGACCCAGCGAATGTTGCTAAGAATTCCTGGCTCTGCACAGGCCGCCATTGTAAACTGACGTTTGTAGCGCTTAAGCCAGAACCCTAGCTCATGAGGTTAGTTTAGCAGTGCTTTTGAGCAACCCGATGGTAGGAAATGGGATATCATAGGATTAGTAAGATTAGGAGCCAAATGGGGCATGCACTCTACTAAACAGCGGGAATGTATTGTGTTATCGAGGATTATCGAATAAACGATAACTAGGAGTACGGTTCCTTGTCAATCAGAACAAAGCCGGTAACATTGATGAACTCTATAGCAATAATGAGAAGTTGATATGTATCGTAATTGAACCTTGTAAGTGGTATTAGCAGGAGGTTATATGTGCCTACGCGCCTACATGTAGCCATGATGACCAGGCAGTAAAGCGCTTCTACGGAGGTGTAGAATCGGCAATGAGGAAAGCAAAAACGCAGTGTACTGTACTGACAGGTGACTTCAATGCCAAGGTAGCCAAAAATCAAGCTGGAGAACAGGCAGTGAGTAACTTTGCCAATGGGCCAAGAAATAGCAGGGGGAATATTTGAGTTCTCTCAATGCAACAAATTACGAGTAATGAATGCCAGCTTCAGCAAACGGAATAACCGGAACTGCAAATAGAAAAGCCGTAATAGTGAGACTAAGGATAGACTTCATACGGTGTTTTAACCTTGGAATTGTGCACAACTTGGAGGTGAGCGAAAAGCTTTTATGCAGTAACCACACTTTGGAAAAGTCTCAAATAATCTGGTAAGAGGTAGTGGAACAGATTAGTGAGGAAGAAATCCATCATTGAATTAGCGTTAAGGGGAGAAGATTAATGAATTAATACTCAGTGTTCTCTGTGGAAGAACACTTAGCCTAGAAGCAATGAACAAATTTTCGAAGATATCATTAATGAGCGCGTGGTAGAAGTAGGCGGGGGGATAGAGAGGATACCGGCAAACGAAATATTTTATTGAGGCGCCAACGTATGATAGCCTCCAACGCAACACACAGGGTAGAACTGGCAGACATATTAAAGATAGTAAAAACTGAAATGTGGAAGATGTACGGAAGTATAACATGAAGTATAACATTCTTTAACAGCCTAAAAGCATTAAGAGATAATTAGACATCGGCAAAAAGCAGATGTATGCACTCATGGACAAGGCAAGCAATGTCATTACTAATGTGGACAAGATAGCTAATGTAACTGAGAAGTTCTATACCGAGATAAACAGTTTCTGAAGCAGTCAGAGCAGCAATGGGATTGGCAATAGTGAAGTGCAGTAAGACCTTCTGCCAGTCACAAATTATACAGGCTTTAGAATCTATGAAGCAGATGGGAAGGATCAGGTAACTGTCGACTTGTTGAAGGACGCAGATGTATCATGGTAAAAAAAGTAAGCAAACTGTATACGCAATGCATGATGATATCAAATGTGCCGGAATAATGGAGGAATGCTAACATGATAAGTTTCATAAGAAAGGGTACGTTAGGGACTTAAAAATTACAAATCAATCTGCTTAGTATCCATTACGGACAGAGTATTTACTAAGGTGATCGCTAATAGAATAAGGAAAACCTCAGGCTTCAATGAATTTCAGTGATAGGGTGATTTTCGGAAAGGGTACTTATCATCGGTGCTATAAACCAGCTTATAGAATAGTGCTCGGATTATAACCACCCGCATACATAGCATTCAGTGACTACGAGAAAGCATTTGACTCAGTCGAAACCTCAGCAGTCATGCAGACGTTGCGGGATCATGGTGTTGTTGAGCCCTACGTGAAAGAACTAGAATATATCTATAGTGGCAGCACACCAACCATAGTTCTTCATAAGTATAGTAATACAATTGCAATTAAGAAAGTTGTCAGGCAAGAAAACATAATCTAACCAGTGCGATTGTTTTATGTTTTTTCGACAACTTCCCATAAGGCGTATCATAGAAAGTCGTGTAACTCGTTTTCTGCCAGAAAGCAGAAAATGGTTTTGCTTTTGGTGCTGTCTGTTTTTCACTTGAAGAAATCCTCCTCTCCCGTCACTGACAGCCCCACCTCCAGGCGACTTCATGTCATTGACACCCTCGTCCCTGCTCAAGTCCACAGCAGGTGGCGAACATCCATCACTGCAGCCGGTGTAGAACATTTCGGGCAGATAGTCGGTCTTATGTCTTGTGAGTTCAATCGGCATTTGACCGATGGGTTAACAGCCGTCCTATCCGCGATGCAATGACGTTCATTGCATCGCTATTTTCTATAATCGACACGCCTGTATATGCAATACATGTTCCAGGGAGTACATCAACCAGAGGACAAGACGCCGATTTATCTTTACGACGTAGCTGTCATTTTGTTCGTCGTAATAGTCGTGAACTCCCATGAAAAGGGATCAGCCAGTTGTCGGTGTTTGCCTACTCACCACATTGGTCAAGGATTCCATGGGTATAACCTATTTCAATTTCATATTTCTTGTTGTCTCTCGCTAGTCGATGAGGTCTATCAGTGTGTTGAGCTGCGCATATTCCTGAAGAATAAGGATAGGGGTAGGTTTTGGTAAGACAGTTACTGTGCGCATTGAGTTCCTATTTATTGTTTCCAGCTATACCCACTGTAATCTCGTGAGTTTTTGGAACTGGGCCTGGTTTAGTATCCTCTGCTGAAGCACCGATTGTGCAAGAAGTCTTGCCATCTTCATCGCCTCCACTTGACGAAATACGTTTTATGAAGTGCAAAGAAGTAGCCGATGGTTTTTTTCATCCTATGGAGTCATTGTATTCTTTTGCCAGATTTATGAACATCTAGGCCAAGAACTCTCAGCTCGTACATCTCTTGTAGCGACTGATTTACAATCTTCAGCTTAACACGTACTTTTCATTGTAGTGTGGTTTTTTCCACTTTTATTTGCAACATGAATGTAGCTGGACTTTTGGTGTCGTAGCTCCAGACCTGCTTCGGGTACGTACTCATCTAGTGTATTTAGGGCCTTTTGCAAATAAAGATTTTATGTCTCAAGGCGTTTATGAGTAGACCATTATGTAACATCGTTTGCGTGAATAATGAACTGCCCTTCTGGTATTCACGTAATTCCCACGCCAAAGAGAATAGCTCGATACTACATTACAAAGGCACTAAAGCTAACCCGTGCGGTACAACTCTGTTTGAGGTGTAATTGCCAATGTTACATCCATTTACGCTTACAGAACACGCCCTCTCCTTAAGCAGGCCTTGCACATCTTTATTACCTGAAGGGGAACACCCATACTTTCCAAGTTGTTAAGTACCTTGGCATGTAACACGTTATCGTATGCCTTTGCCTGGTCGGTAGCCCCCACGGTGCGTACTGGGTTCGCTAGTATAGCCAACCCAGTTTCTGTGCTAAGACTTTTATGGAATCCCATTTGCCGAGCATGATATTTTTGCTAACTTTTCAACGACTATGAGAGACGGGTGGCTATAATTTTTTCATAAATCTTGCCAATTGTGGGGGTTAGCGATATTGGCAGCAAACATTTTAGGCTTGTAGGAGGGGTTTTAGCCTGTGGTATTGCTACCACCACTGAGTGTTTCCAACCAAATGGGATTTCTCCTTTTTTCCATACCTTATTTATCACGTACAGCCGGCTGTCAGTTGCGTCTTCTTCTATATTCTATAATATCTCATAAGAAACATTGTCATGCTCAGGTGGAGGTTTACCATTTGCTTCTTCGATACCAGCTAATAGCAACAATTTGGTAAATGGTTATATTATCCCCGTTTTATCAACCACGTCCTCACGTTGGTGTACAAGCGGGACAGCGAGCATGGTTCGGGAAAAAAGGACTACAGCTTGATCGGCAAACTCCTCTGGTGTGAGTTGTAATGCTAGTCTAATACTTTCTGCGGGATATTTGATCTGCCATCCCTTATCCATGCAACGAAAAGTCCTCCAGAGTGCCCTGTTGGTCGCCTATGAGCCCAAACGAATGCATCACTCGTTTTACCTCTGATTAGGCAGCTGCTTTTCAAACGGCGTGCCCGTGCCGTCACTCGGTTTACCTCAATTTTTCTTTGCGCGTCTTCAGGATGCGGAGAAGCCTGATTTCGACCTGGTTTCGGCGTGGCCATAGTTGTAGAAGGTGTAGGTCGGGAGCTGGAAGATCTTCGCTCACTATTGTTGTAATTGTGGGATCCTTGAGTACCGTTTGAAGGGTAGTGGCAAGTGAAATCGGGCTAACCGCATGAATTCTATGATTGTATTCTATACCATCCCAATGAGTAAAAGAATGTTTCCTTTGAGTTTTCTTTATGTGTCCCAAAATAAAACTTACGCTAATGGGGGCATATTCACTACCCCACGTATCCAATTCTTTCTGCCAATGGGGTGCCCCAGGGCCTTTCTACCACGTCAAGTCTGGGGAGTGTGTTCGTGTTGCAAGAAGTGTTGCGACCCTACAGCTTGCTAAGAGGGCTTATTAAAAACATGGAATAGGAGCAGTTAGGTATCGGTATTGATGGAGAATCCTCAGTAATTTTTGATTCGGTCATGACATGGCCCAGTAAATTAACTTAGGGGACCCATTGCAACAAATGAGTAATGAACTGGCCAGAAGAAGCAAAAAGGTAGGCCTAAAGAATAATATGCAGAAATCTAAGGTAATGCTGAACAACCTGGGAAAGAAACAGCAGATTAAAATAGGTAGGGAAGCACTGAAAGTGGTAGGCAATTATAGCTACATTGGACAGGTAGCAACCGCAGATCTGGGCCACGAAAAGGAAAACCCTAGGAAGATAAGATGCGGATGGAGCGAATTTAGAAGGTATTCGAACAATATGACTAGCGTTTAGCGGTATCTCTCAAGAAGACAATATATAAGAGTTGCGCTTTACCAGTAGACACCTACGCGGCCTAAACGCGGAGGCTAACGAAAAGGGTTCGACATAAGCTGAGGACAACGCAAAGGGCAACGGAACGGCAAACGGTAGGTGTAACCTTTAGAGATAGATTGCGTGCAGAATGGGTCGAGAAATAACTCGAGTTACTGACATTCTAGTCTAAATCAAGATAGAGCGTGTGCAAAAGAAGGATAAATGGTGGCCTCTAAGAACAACCAATTGCATTCCAAGAAATGAAAGCGCAGCAGGGGGCGGCCGAAAATTATGTGTGTGGGGGAATTTAAGAAGTTCGCAGGTGTCAAGAGGATGCAGTTATCACAAGAATTGGTTAATTATAGAAAAATAGGAAAGGTATTTATTCGCCCTGCAGTGGCTATAGTGCGGCTTATGATGACGATGATTGTCATTAAAGGAGTTCGCAATCGCAGAGAAACCACAATAAATTTGAAAAATGTCTCCGCACAAGTCAAGTTTTTATTATGTCTAGACCGCAACTATCACTGCTGTCCTGGAGTATCTCGACGGTACAAATGCTAAGGACAGACAATAGCTTTTAGAATCGGTAATTCTAAGTGCTTTTCTCTACTTACCAATATAAACACCTAACGTGCCATCTATATTTGAACGTTGGTAGACGCTCACAATTTAATGTATATGTTACATCTGCTCTTAGACTTACAAGGATCAGGCTTTAATTTGTAACAAGCACGGAAAAGACCAGCTTAACAGGATTGCTTACTCGAGTATAAGCGGTATGGAAAGCGACGACAGTACAACAAGTGGAGAGTTTGAGAAGTACATAGTCTAGAGGAACCCTCCAAGTTGTTTTCTTGCAGTTCATTAGGCGATAGGGTATAGAGCCCATTGGCCCGCTAAGTGGCCACCAGCGTCATAGACGGCGGTCTTGAAAAAATCAGAATTGATCGACATGCTCCTGATGTCAAAACCTTGTGAGCTTGCCCGGGAATGTCAAACAGCCTTATTGTAATAAATATAACAATTTGGCGGACGCTCCGCGTCAAGCCAAAAGTGGCAATTAGTTTGTGCATGGTTGTATTACTCTGCAGCCGTCGTGTCTATAATCCATTTTTTCACTCCTCGTACACCGTAGTGCAAGAAGACTTCGTTGGCGATGCGTTGCGAGACAAATTGATAGTGGTATCTGCGTTCATAAAACGCTCCTGGTAGTAACGTGCTTCCCCAAACTAGGCCGACAACGCCAAGGAAAGCGTCATGTTTGATCACACCTCATGTAAACGAGTCGCTTTTTCCTATCTTATATTTCCTTATAAGAACATAATTCAAACATTTGCTGCGGGGCATTTGTTTTTAGACATTTTCTGTCACTTCTGTTTAGGTATGATTAAGGAAAAAAATTTAACTATCAGTGCGGTCGGCAGTTCGCTTTTAAAGCACAATGTTGGGAATTTTCGGGATACCGAATTGTTCGTCACATGCACAGGTCATGAGCGCGAAGTCAAATGGGGCAAATGGCATAATTAAGAGGTCTCTAAGAAATATTATGAGGCTCCGAGAGCGTGTTACATGCACTAAGCGGCATTTATTCATTCTATTCGGGTGTAGTTTCAGTAAATATTTCAGGCCTGTACCAAAACGTTCAGGCTCAGTGAATGTTATAATAGAATGAAACATAGAATACGCGAAGGAAGACATAGAACTCGAAGCGCTCACACTGTTTAGTTATTTAGTTTATGACAGTAGACTCATAAAAAAGAGCTTGCTGCGGCGCATTTCAGAAAAAGGTACTTTACGGTCACGCAAAGTAGGCCAAGGAAAAGCCGAAATATATGGAGACTTCCGGGCTCCGTTCCGACAGATCCAATACTAGCTGGACTAAAATAAGCAGCACTAAAATTATTACCACGAGGACTTAGGCGACTCAGAGGCAGTTTTTTCATGCAGTTTCGTTCTCCATTTTTGTTAGGGACAAATATTGCGAGAATTTCTTTTTCTCCATTTTGTATGAGACAAAAGCCACATTCCTCCCGAGCAAGGCCCAAAGCACCAGTTGACAGGATGCATTGTGAAAGCCTCTCACCCAGCCTTGTCTATGATGATTGTTCTCAATCCTAATTAAACCTGCAAAGTGTACATTTGAAATGTATGAAACGCAAAGACAGTTGCTAGAAATGCCTTTTCTGTTATCGTGTATTTCCTCTAGGACTTCGTTAAGCAGCGGCAGGCACACAAAGTTTATTCTCGGCACCACAGTTTTTCAGTAGGAGCATTCGAAGACCGACGCCACTGACATCGAAGTGGATATCCTTTGCAGCGGAGGGATCAAATTTGCGCATAAGGGCTGCCAATATGAGAGCCATTTATAACTGGTTGAAAGACGATTCACTTTCAAATGGGCATAGAACATACGGGGTCGTGAATTCGCATCCCACTGGTGGCTTGTGATTGTGTTGTTTTTCAACTTTCTGATCGGTTTTGTCCTCGATAACCTTATGACTGCATCGAATAAGGAGATGAGCAGTGTCAGTGGCAACTTAAAATTTTGTACTTTTTTTTGAAAATGAGGCCCTTTATGTCCTCTACGTTTGTTTGCAGATTCTTCTTTGTAGCGGATGAAACATTGCATCACCATTTTCTCTCAGAGGCAGTTTTGAAAACACTATGCTCGCCAATTTTTTCTGACGGTGTCCTCACCTCTGCTCGGTGTGTGAACTTTCGCGACCTGTTAAAATACCTTGGGAGAATGAAAGTAAGAAAGCGTGAGAGGCTGAGGCGCTGTGACACCTAAAAACAACTTTTAAAGTACAACAAATGTCTCCACCATAGGGACCGGCTCAAATTACGGTTTAATTTCAAAACCATCACCCAGTCCTCGAACCTGTCTTCCATGGCCTGGGTAGATCATTAACGTTTTCATTAAAGTTTCTCAATGTAGCGTTTCCACTGTATACACGTGATTAAGAGAAATTGTTGTAATCTATTTTTAATAAACCCTGCCCATTCACTCTTATTTTTCATTGGGCCATAGATTTTCACTCGACCATGAACATTTTCATTCATTTCGTTTAGTAATTTATCAAATTGAATAATTAAGAATATTTACCTTAGCAGTCTTCGAGTGGGCGCTTTAAAAGCGATAACACGGTTTCCTATGTCCAATTTATAATCACTTACATCATAACTCTCGAATATTTGAACGCTATACATTGCCTGAAGGCAATAAAATGCCAGACACCGTGTTGTCGAAGATATGAGTGGTCTTAAGTGCTTCAGGCTCAAGACACATTCCAGGCTCTCTTTGGCCGCACACCCGTAGTAAGATTGTTCTTCCCGTTAATCATAACCACTCTTGATTTTGGACCTGATAATCAGCTATCGGTATGTAACGAAATTGCAATATCGCAAAGAGACATTAAGGTGCATCTGTTTCTCTTTGCAGGTATATCTGAAGGTACGCTCATGATCACCACATCTGTATGTATGGTGTCCTACTTCAGCAAGTACCGGAGTGCAGCCATGGGACTGAAATATCTAGGAGTTTCAATCTCAGGCGTCGTCGGTCCATTGCTGCTGTCGGCTTTGGACGAAAAATATGGACTCGGCGGAATGTTTCTTGTGCTTGGCGGACTGACTCTGAACATACTACCGCTAGCCGTTCTTCTGCGAAACCCACGACCAGTCAAAGTGCCGCTTCGCAATATTTGCATGAAACGTGCGGTTAATGACCAAGAGCCAACGAAATGTGCAGTTCCTTTCACAGAGCATACACAGTTCGGTCGGCTGAACGAACGGACAAAGGAGCGAAATGTGCCCGCAGCACAACAGACTACATCGTTGTACACGGTAACGCTTCCAACTACCATTATGAGCAATAGTTCGGACAACGCTCATCCTGAATCACGGAGACCAGGACGTGATACGCAGGCATCAAATGATCAAGATGACCAGGATGGCGCCACTGGCTTCTTTCTGGAAGCTGTAAATGTTGTGAAGGCACCAGTATTTTATGCTCTCTTGGTGCCTATAGTTGCCGCTGAGTTCACACTGCCCCTATTCGCTTCCACAATAGTGGACTACGCTGGAGACAAGAAAGTGTCAAAAGGATCTGCAGCGCTGCTCGTGACGTACCTCTGCACTGGCGGTTTCATCGGACGACTTGTAATCCCTCTTTTATCGGACAAGGTGCCCCACGGTCGATGTATCGTTGCCTCTGCCAGTTTACTGTTGGTTTCCGGTTGCTTCATGCTGATGCCGCACTTACATACTTTTCCGGCCATTGTTGTTGTGACTGTGATCACTGGCATCCAACAAGGCTACTTGGCCACCATCAAAGCAGTCCTCACTGCGGACTATTTGGGAGTGCGCTGCGTGCCAGTCTGTTGGGGTCTCGTGGCGTTTGTGTCTCTTCCGCTATCCTTCTTTGAGCCTTCCCTTGTGGGTGAGCATAAAATCAACCATTCAAATACCGCCGTTGCTGTTGCTCCGTGATGAGGTCTAATGTAATGCATTTTAAACATGACACGCATATTAGCATTTGTATTGCACGTACAGGAGTAGTCAAAGGATTCAGGCCACAGGGTCTGCTTCTGTGCAGTATAGCTCGGCAACTACGATGCCCCCAAATCTCAAAATATCTGTGGAGGCATGACAGGGCATTATTCTAACCTCTGAAATTATTGATAACTTTAATGGGATACCTAGTGCCAGCATATGCCGACCAGATTCAGAACCTGTGTCCTGGGGACTTTTGACTACGCCTGTACATGCACGTAGTGTGCGTTGGAGCTGAATATTTGTACAGAACACGTTTTCGCTTTTTTACCAGCTATTTCAGGAAAGGTTACGGTGATGAAATCATATAGTGTTTATTTCAGAGACATACATGTTACTTGTATGCCACTTGTAAGCTTATAACGCCCTTGGTAACACTTCTGTATTTTGGGTTACTACTGTCGCATTTTCTTTGTCTGTTGTTAATGTTTAATATTGTAAGTGTGACATCACTGGTAGTCTAAGTGCTTAGGAAGCTGGAATGCGTGTCGCGGCCGGGGTTCACGTCTGGTATTCTTAGTCAAAGAAGTGTGTTGAATGTGATAGAGCTGCACTGTTTCCTCTCTTGTAACCATTTCATTATAAAAGATATTTGTTACCCTAACCCTAGGACCAGGAGAAATCAATTTTTTCGCTGTGCGACGACAGAATATAGAATAAGACAAAAATGTTAGCTTAGAACAATATTGGTGCAGAGAGCACTGGTTGTCTCATGCACCGGCGCAGAATAGTAGTGGCAGCTTTAGTTACGCGGTCTTGCGAGGTTAAATCTGAGACGCTGAATAGCTCCGGTGTGCACAGTGTGACCGTGAAGGTCACGTGTAAAAATCTGCATATGCATGAGCCTCAAAACATGTTGCGGCAAGTTTCCTGACGGCGGCAAGGTAGCGGGAATGGGGTTAAGGAATCTGACCACGCTATTAGTGTAGGCCATAATGCATGTGTGCCGACTGAGGGTTTCAGGACAATTCAACTGCATGTTTTCGTACCCTATTATAATTCAGATACCTTACTTTCCACACTCTTCTACCCCAACGTGGCGGGCTTGGTTAGCCTCTGACGAAAACTCTCCTAAATTACTTGTCCCTAAACTGCAGGCTTTTGCAGAGTTATGAAAGATCTCATATTGGCATTCAAACGACGGCTTGCAGCCAATTCAATGTTGTCCATTAAAAGTAAGGTAACACAACGTTAGCGTATCTTCCGACTTGCTTCTTAAGCTCATCTCATTTTGATGCTTATCCCTTTTGCGTAGGTCTGTTCCGTGACAAAGGAGGATCGTACGACAACCTGTATCGCCTCTGCGGTGCTATAGATCTCATGGCGGCGTTCCTGCTTTTGGTAAAGTCTTGCATCGCTAGAAGGGGCAAAACAAGTTGACACACAAGATGAGCATATTTTGTTTTAGAGAAAAAGCCTGTAATAAAAACCTTTTCGGTCTCCATACTTTACTCAGAGGAGACAGCAGGCTATTGTGATATATTAGTGCTCGTCCCCACATGCTTAACATACAGTCACTTCTAGTGATATAGGAAAACATACTGCAGTAGAGAATCGTATATTAAGCCAAAAGCGTTTAATGGCTCATGCTATCGTCGACAAAATGTGTCCTGCTTTTGCGGCGACTCTGATTGGCCGAGGCGGGATGGCATTAGAGAGAGATTTTAGGTAACTCATTAGTTACCCAATTATTGACTAATCAATTAGGTTATTAATATATGCCTACTTAAGGATTGAAACTACTATACAATCAATTATGGACGACTTAATAAAATATTCCTGATTGGTGCCAGTTGCGTAGCAGAATGCGGCACTCAGGCTTTCGCCTGTCACTACTTCAGTCGATAAAGTCCCTCGCAATTTATTTGAGAAGGTAGTTGTCGCAGTAGCTAACTTAGGGCTCTCACGAGGAACTTGGAAGAAACGAGGAGTGTCATTCGATCGCCCGACATCTCTCTTACCCACCGACTCTCGACCATCCCAAGATACCGCATTTACATACAGCAAAGAGGATGTCGGCCGCATACCAGGTAATTATACCATACCACAGATTAAATCGGTATATTTATGCGCCACTACACTGAACTCTCAATACGAAAAAGGAAGTTATGTGGAGAAAATTACAGACGGGGTTTTTTCGCAACCCAGTACTGTACAGCCAATGACACCCTGAAATCTTCAGGTGAAAGCAGAAATTTCGCGATGAGGCAGCAACCTTCGTGTACATGGTGTGGACGTGTTCGACTGAGTACAACGGCTCGCGCATTCTAGAAGCCTTCGAGGCTTTGCTTTGCAGCCCTGACCATAACGGCCAGCAAGACATCATCGATCAAGCCTTTGGTGCTGATGTGTTCCAAAAGATTCCGGTCGATGGCTAGGGGCAACAGGGGAGATAGACTTCTCTCCTGGTGCTGATTGTTTTCAATAAAGATGCCTCTCTTTTTCAGTGCATGAAGAGGTAATGCTTTAAAAAGAATAAAATTTACTGAAGTGAAAAAGCTCGCTTTGTTTTGTTATTCAATTTACGAGCAGGGAACAGAAGTTCGAATTCTGTTCGTTTTGTCTCGTCCTCTGTCTGTATCGCAAGCGCTTGTTTTTAAAAGAAGTTCGCGAGACGAGCATTCGCGCTGAAAAGGTTATTTTCTAGATCTCAAGGGAAGTAAGTCAATGTAGAGCAGGGGTATGTGGGATACTTGCGTGCTCACTCCGCTCTCTCAAGTACCAGCTCGTTGGCTACATAGGCAAGGAAGAGAATATGAAGTCGAAAGTCTTTAATGGCTCATCGTTGTCGTCAGTAAACGTGTCACGCGTTTGTGGCGAATATGATGCTTAAAACATAAATTAATAAACCTTGTTTTCCACTGGGGAATAGAACCTCCATCCCTTGTATCCCCAGCCCAGCTCTTTACCACGGCGCCCTGCTCCGGATTTTTTTCTCTATTGCCTGGCTTTGGCACACGACATAACACGAAACTCTTATCAAAACATAAAAAAAGAGACACAAGGTATTATACATGGATGAATGTCATGATCAAATAGCGTTTGACTAGCCTGGTTGCATTAAAACTCCTGTCGCGACAACAAAGACTGTACCCTTGAGAGCCATTCGGGAGGTTCCGCAGCCACTTTGTGGATAGGAATTAACCACTCCATACTCTCTCAAAAATAAATTTGAACAGGTCTGGTATCTCTGTCACTGTAATAGCCTGCCATTCTGGAGCGCTATATACAGTAGTGGCCCATAAGCATAATGCGTTAAATGGAACCACATCCTCATTTTCTATGCTTATCGAAAGCCGTGCGAGTTTAGTGGAAAATCCTTTATGGTCCGTTGTAATACATCCCAGAAATGTACCCCTTTCCAACAATCTGAAAAAAAAAAAACATGATATATTGTTTCCGGCCGCTTACAGATTAAACAATGTGCTCCCTACGGTAAACAAAGCCCCTTTCCTCCAAAGACTTCTTTACTGGTGTTGTTCCAGTATGTAAATAAAAAAAGGTCTTAGCTCCTGGCAGAACTTGCATTTTCTTTACTCTCTTTAATACATCTGTGCCAGGGCTTCCATTGTATATGGCTGTGTACAAGGGTCCTGGGAAGACAAAATCACACAGATCGTGGTACAACTTTTTCCTCTTTGCACCAAACAAATATTCCGTACGGAAACGCGCTGAAAGAAATCTAACACTCTCGGTGACCTCCCTGTAATATCTGTAAATCCCGCACGCTACTTCTCCGGTGGAGACAACAAACTCAGGCAGCAGGCGCCACAGCCTAACTTGGCAGACAGTGCGCAAGAATGGGTTGGAAACGTCGCGAAAAAACAAAAAAAAATCGATTGATCACCTGGTGTAAAAAGAGATTTCCGAGCCCCAGACCCCCATCTTTAGCTCGCCGGAATAGATTTGTCCTGCTGCAGCATTTTAATTCCGCCGACCAAATGAAAACGGCAAATATCCTGTGAAGCTTTCGTTCGTTTACTCGCGAACAATGTAACACTTGCAACATGTAATATAGCTTGATGGCGAAAATAAGATTACATACTGTAGCTCTGGCGAAAATGGATATGTTGACGCCTTTCCACGTCACTGCTTTCTCCCGTAGTTCTTGCGTCTTCCCTTTCCAGCATTGCTCGCTTTGTCGGCAACTTTCCAGCTCGATACCTGACTATTAGGTCGGAGTCTTCTTCCATGTTACATTGGCAAAGTGATCAGGCTTCGATGGCCACTGTCCATGTCATAAGGCACTTGGCCCAGTTTACCCCTGTACCGGTAACATGCTAAAACTCACGGACACATTTGACAGGCTCAAGTACACTTTCCTGCTAAACCGTAAAAACAGCAACATCGCCCGCGCACGCCAACAACTTCAACTCGACTGCTTGTAGCTTAGACCCTTTAATGATGTCGTTTTTCATTATTTTCATTCGGAAAGACTCAATGTAAATACAAAACAAAAGAGGGCTGAGGAGGCAGCCCTGCCGCACCGAGTGCTGCACGCTTAAGGGGGCCCCCAACCTCTTGGTGATGATCAATATTGTCGTGCAGTTTTAGTACGCCAAGGCCACGCCGTTGCAGATAACTGAACCAACGTTGGCACGATCCAGATGGACTGCAAATGTTCTTGAGCAACACAGTCGAATGCTTTCTCGAAGACAATCTGGAGCATGACTATGCGACCATTCCAGTCCTCCCCCCATCGCAGCACTCAAGAATACTTCGCGCCTTATCAATATTGAAAAAATTCTAGCGTCCTTTCGTACTACATGTCTGGTGGGAACCACCTATGTCCTTAATCACGGTCTGAAACCTTACAGCTAATACTTTCATAAAAATTATGTATTCAACGTTAGAAACGCTATTGGTCTCTAAGCTGTAAGTAGTCGTAATATATCTATCTGATCCGTTTTAGGGATGAGGACCGTGTGTGATGACGCATATGATAGAGGCAGTGAATTAACATTGAAGGCATTGTTAAAGATCAAGATAGGGATAATTTCTTACTAGAAGTGCTTGTGAAAACCCGCGCTGATCCCGGCTGGCCCTGATGATTTACCGGGGTTTACCTCTCAATTACATTCTCAACTTCTGTCTCACTTATGTCTAGTTCTAATCGATCTTTTTCTAATCTTCAAGGCGCGGCATCAGATCCAGAAACGTATCTGTAAATGCGCTAGTGTCGACTACATGCGACGCGAAAAGCGCCTGGTAATCTTCCCTTAAAGCTGCTTGGATGAAATGTTGCCCGCTGACAAGATGCAGCACCATTCTATTTTGTCGATGTGGTTTCTTTCAGCATTTACTTTTTACAACCATATAGTGCTCGCTTTGATGGCGCTTCCCCTACGGCTGTGTCCTCTTCCCTTGCCTTCACTAATTCTCCCCGATACCGTTCCTCTTCCATTAATTCTAGTTCTTGTTTTATTTCCCTTATATCTTCCATGCATTTCCCTGGCACTCGAAATTCTTGTCGTAGCAACTTTATTAGCAGTGTCCTTAGCGCCGTCTCTTTCTGTTTTTCTTCAAACCCTATACAGGTAGCCCTATACACAGGCTCTGTAAAGTGTCTTTACAGAGCCCCCACTGTTTCTATATATGCATGTTTCTTCCGTCTACTTTACTAATTTCTTCTTTTACTACACAATTATAGAATTCGTCCTGAAGGAGCTTATTACTGAATTTCCATAATTCCCACAAAAAAGAATGCTCTGGCTTCCCAATCCCTATGGAGAATTAAACGAAACAGTGGTCTGAAAAAGATACCGGCACTACTTCATAATTTTTACATCTAGATGTGGTGACTGCACATGCATAAATGAGGTCCAGCTGAACATGGCTAGAGCCCTGGAATCTCGTGTACTTCACATAACGTGCTCCTTCGATACACTCCGCCACATCCTTTAGTTTACTATTCTTAATTATTCGCAATAACACATGTACTTTTGTCTCAATAACTGCGGCTACTTGTCTTATCGCGTGCGCTGAGGACACAATATGATCACCATAACTACCAGCTGTCTACGCCCCGGATCGGGAAGCGCTCTTCATAACTGCTCTTGTCTACAGTGAGAGTGATAGCGATATCCCGCGAGTGGCAGAAAGAGAGAGAGAGACCCTTTAATGAAGAACAGAAATTTCAGCTGTTGTTTAAATTTCAAGATACGTTGCACAGTTTTAACCGAACCACAGTTGTCACAATGCGGACCGTTCATTTGACCAAGCGGTATCGCAAGCTGTTTGTACATGCACAGTTCAGGCGAAGTCGATGATAAAGAGGAAATTTTGAAGGGAGTCTTGATCTTAGATGGGGGTCGATTGAGGAAAGAAACTAATAGTGATTTGTCGGCAAGCTTCAAAGTCGTTACTCTGCTTCGGCAGCATATTGTTTAGCCATTTGGAATGCATCAGGTTTTGTGAAGAAGGTCCTAATGTATCTTTGAGGTTGGTGGCCTTTACGAGCCGCCTCATCGGCGTTTTCATTGGCTTTAATGCCTCAGTGGGCTGGCATCTACTGAAACGGTAAACAGTGGCCGGCGGCAAGAGCCAAATGATGCAGATACAGAATGTGAAGGGAAACAGGCTGATGATTGGTTTTCTTCAGCAGGATATACAGGATTTGTAGAGATGCTCTGGAATCCGTGAAGATAACCCATCGGCCGGGGGTATGGCCCAGGATATAGAAAACAGCTTCTTTAATGCCATGAAGCTCAGCTGTCGTAGATCCTGTGTTCCGCTCCAGCCGGTAAGACAGGGCATGGTTTGTTGAGGGCACGTAAATGACATATAAAGAAGTGCCTTGAATAGTTGAACCATCAGTTAATATGCGGGTGTACTTTGTGGTTAAGTAGGAGAGAGCGGCTTGCAGAAGTGCTGCTTGTGGCATGCAGTTCTTCGAATCCACGCCAGGAATTATATATTCACCTTTAGAGACGGTAGTGTCCATGGGGGAAAGGTGAGTGGTAGTAGATTTTGTGGCTGAGTAATAGTAGGGAGGGGCAGAAAGTGTACAGCTTGACGAAAGCCAGAGTTGCATTGAGTTATGTGGACACGGTTTAAGACGTGCTTCTTCCATCGAAGGACATATCTGAGATAGGTGCGCATAGTTTCTTGGGCGGCAATTACCTCTAGCGGGAGAATTCCTGCTTGCAAATGTTCCTGATGCAAGGAATCGCTTTGGGAGGCCAAGGCATATTCGCAAGCAGTTGTTCAACGCGGCTTCAAGAATCTTCTGGCTTGTTGGAAGTAATCTTTGAAGCACCCGTAAAAAGCAGCGCAACGCTCCTTTAACGTAGGCCTTTTCAAGGAAACATCGACCGACAGTTCCTGCCCCATAGTGCTCCTGCCATGAATCTGAAATTTGTCGTGTTGTAGTATTTCTCTCGCGGAGGTGTTTAATTTGAGGTGCTCAAGAGAGATTGCTATCAATCATAACACTTAGGAATCGGTGTGATCGTACATAGGATTGTGACCGTTCACCCAGAAGGAGCGGGTGTCGAGTCATTCTTTTTCTTGTGAAAGCCATAGCCACACTATTTCCTGATCAGAGACGAAGACCACGGCGGGCCAGGTATATTGAGATGTGCAGTAACGCTCTCTAAATTCGTTGCTGCGTAGTGTAAAGCGAACTTGATGCACCTCTGATGCATCTATCATCTGCAAAAGTATTATGCGCACTTCTTGTGGAAGGTTTCTTGTAAGAGAGCTGAGCACAGCTCCTTGAGGTACGCCCGTCTTTACTGCGTGAAAGAGAGTTGGACCATGTGAAGTGGTCATAAAAAATTGCCGCTCTTGTAAATAGTGTCCAATTTCCAAGTGTCCAAATACTGGCCAAAGCTGCGAGAATAGCACCATGAAACACACTCAAAAAAGCCTTGATGCCAAGAAAAACGGCTGTCGAGATATACCCAGCGTGAAGGTATTCCCCAAGTGATGAGACAAGCGCGATGATATTAACAGTCGCCCAACTATTTCAGTGAAACCTGTTCATTTCTTGAGGATGCTCACTTCGGCTCTCCAGAAACCAGGTGACACGTTTGCGCATCATTCGCTCGATAAGCTTACCATCCTAGCTCAGTAGGGCGATGGGTAAGAAGGATGCGTAACTTGTTAGTTGTTTAGAAGGCTTCAAAACGGGCACAATTTTCACCAACTTCAATTCTGTGGGAACCTCACGAGACATCCCGGAAGAATTGCAATATTCCAGAAGTCGAAAGCAGGAATTGCGAGGTAGCTTTGCGATTGCGTCATAGGTCACTTCATTCTGACCGGGAGACGTCCGTCTGTTTAATTCCGTCATAGCTGAGGATAGCTCTTCAATTATGAAAGCTGGGTCGATTGCAGGCACTGCGCTCTACCTTTCCTGTAGACGAAGCATGGAACACCGAATAACTTTAATGCGCTGACTGAAATGGTGGTTGTGTTTGACAAGGGGCGCGCAATGTACCCTGACGCCAAGACGGATGTCGCAAGGCGATTACTGCAATACGAGCTGACCCCATCGGGCGTGCGATCTAGCCGTCCGTGCGTCCTTTCATTTGCCGCTTCCTCGAACGCCGCACCACACAGCAAACAGAAACAGACCCAGATGTCTAGGAGGTGTCAGTACAGCAGGCATCAGCGGCGTTTGAAATGGATTTACAGGATAGAACAGGCGCAGTATCTGTCAACAATTATCCGCCTACATATATACCATGCCATGAAGGAAGTGAGGAAAGTGAAACAGTAGCCACCTCTTTACTCGCATCCCCCACTCGCACAGCCCCATTCGCAACATATGCGTAGCAGAATTCGGCACTCAGGCTTTCGCCTTTCACTACTTTAATCGCCTAAGTGTCTCGTAATTTTTACTCTGGTCACTTACAAACCTACGTACATTTATTGGGAAAATGTTTCAGTGTGAGAGTGCCATAAGCCATGCTCTGGGGAGAATTCAGCTTTGGTATTGTCGGCGTTCAGTGTGAGAATCACTGGCATATAGGTGGTTGTTGAAGTGGGCGGGCACTTGCTGGGCGTATGGCTTTGCAACTTCGCGGGACCACGTGACACGGCCGGTTTGGCAGTAGATGCCAACTCGGGCTCCAAAATTCAGATGAGTTCTGAGTTAGGGTAACTGAACGCTACGATTTGGAGTCGTACATGCTATATTTAAATCACGCAAAGGAGTTCGTACGACATTGTGAAACGGGACATTCATTAATCACGATGATGTTTGACTGTTTACAGGTAGTTATTTTATACCCTTATACCCTGTGAAAGATACATCAGTGCGATTTTTGCATCGTATGCTGCAACGCGGCCATTAGGTACCTGATACAGCATAGAAATAAATGAAATAATTAGCCAAATAAACTAGACTTTCGTTGCTGACTATTTTTGCTTATATATTGCAAATGTCTTGCCAATAAAAATTGAAAACTGAACACACATTTTATTTTGGTGGCGGTTAATATGTTAATATAATGTTAGCCCATAAAATTAAAAGTTCATTAATTAACTTTGGTTAACTCATTTCTTGATTACTTAGCTGTATCACGTACATAATTCCCACCTTGCCTATGAAGGGAATTTAAAAACGACTTAGGTTCTATTTTCCAGACTTTTCTTTTCTTAATAAAATGTTGGCCCCTCCTCCAAGCTGAAGTTGCTTTCCAGTGAGGTAATAATGATTTATTAACATGTAACTAAGAGCAGCCGTACGTCTACAAAAAAAAAAATCTATAGGGCTTTCTCAGAAACCTCGCTGTTAAAGAAAAGTTTTTCCTGGTAGTGGTTCGAACCTGGGATCACCGCATTTCTGGGCGATTCGCTCTATCAACAGAGCTAAAAAAGATGGTCGGCAGATCAGATGGTAAGGCGAGAGCGAATTGATCTATAACGCGATGTGGGAACGATATTGGTTGGATATTTTGAGGATATCCCTACCGGTGGAGTAGATTTATGGTAAGAGAGTTATTACTCTCTGAAATCCACCCAGGCAGCTTATGGCTGGCTTAGTTGGATGTCAATGATTATTTACTTCCTTAATATTGTTGATCCACAAAATCGAAAAAAAAGTTCATTAGTCAATTCTGGTTAATTTCTGCCCTGTGGTACATTCTACCTTTACAGGTCGCATCTAGATATCAGTCGCAGGGTTTAAAATAACGATCTCTAAGCAGTTAGAAAATTATTCCTTGTCAGTATGCAGGGCCGTCTTCGACAATGTATGATAGCTTCCGAATCATGCGAAACAATAATTGTGAGATGCGATACACTCACAAATTCAGGGCCTAGTGATTAAGCGAGTGACAAATGCATCTGTGTGAAATAGGAATATTAGGACTGGTAACAGTTATTTAGTGCTAATTATTATCTTTAATTAGGGCTAATTATTGCACTTGGCTTTAATGAATGATAAATATTAGCCGTGTTTTTAATTAATATTGATGCAGGCATTGAATTTGATATATTTTGCTATTATCTATTACATTGATACCATCCGACTAGCGAGAAGATGGCACAACTTGGCGACAGGATGAAGTACGATTTAATGTCCGACCTAGAGTGAGGTCTCCTGTCACGCCACTGCCGTTCTTCTTCTTCGCAACAATATCTTCATTTTCTTTAATATTGATGTCGGAGGCTTTCTTACAACGCCCTTTTTTTTTTCATGAAGTCACTTTTTCGGAGACTCCAGATTTTCGTTCCAGTGTACACGTAGAGCTTGCACGTCAGTAATTCAGTTTTTGCGAATTCGGCTCCCCAAATTTTGGCCAAGACATTATGCGGCGTGATATGTGCTACCTTAAAGAGCGCACCTTGTCTTCCGAACGCCTAATGCTGCAATGATTACCTGGTAGAGCAGCGCATTACGAAACGAAAATGTCATGAATTCGGCTGATCGCGCGTGCACATATGCTAGCTCTCCTCTAACCATGTGACGGCGCGAAGGTCGCGTCTAATCGAGGTCACTAAGTGTGCGGACATGAAAAATGGACGGTATGTAGACATTTAATTTAATTTAAAAAGTAAAACGAAAGAATGATCCATTCCTATGCTGAGGTCACCCGTCTGTGGTTGACGGAAGCCTAGTTAATCTGGGCTCCACATTGCATCTAGCTGTTCACCGCTACTTGGCAGGATGCAAGCGGCGCATATATGTATCAGCTCTTCCCAGGTGGCTGCAGGGGCAACAACGCTTTCGCTTCTACAATAGGCGGCACTTTTTTCCTGCTTGCCATAGTGAAAGTAACCAACACGAGTCTGAAAAAGCAAAAATTCCCTTTTTCACACATCGGCTGTCTGCACAGCGGCACAACAGGCGCAGAACCTCGTCTCCCGAAGAGACTTTTGAAACCAACGGCTACTCTGCTTGAAGTAACGCCCCGCTTTACTCCAGCCCCTATCGGGGGTGCACGTGGTTACAGTTCTCGAATTTGGTGACCTGATAGAAATGAGCGAACAGGAATGGTTTTGGTCTGCTTACGTTATTTACCGACGCGAATATATTTCGCATTTTCAGAGCATTCTTTTTTCTTGTGTTTCTCAGATAATTAGCATAGTTCTGCTGGTGCTCTACTCCTATCCGCTAATTCGAAGTGTAAAGCAGACGCAATTTTTTTCGCGTTAATCTTAGAGGCAGTCAGAAATACAATGCTATTAATCGAAATGAGCCAAGTTTCATAGCTGTGTTTTTGTGAAGGTCTGAAACCATTCCACAAAGAAATTAATCAAATTCATTTCAGGAAATGAGTTACATCACGTATAAAGTACTATTCTACTATTCGCCGTTTGCTTACAGGAAGTATTGAGAGACCTGGAGTGGAAACAGTTCGGGATAAAAGTTGATGGAGAATCTTCAGTCATCTGCGATTCGCCAAGGATATTGTCTTGATGAGTAGCACAGGGGAAGAATTGCAATGCATGGTTAATTATCTAGACCGATAAAGCAGATTGCAACTTTTGCTGTATAATAATATTCAGAAGCCTAAAGCACTGTCCAAAAGCCTCGGAGATGAACAGCTGCTTGCAATGGGTTGACAGGCACTGGAAGTAGTAAAGAAGCACGTATAGTTAGGAGAGGTAAAAACTGTAGATTTCATCCACGAAAGTAAAATTACTAGGAAAAGCAGATAGCGATTGGGCGCATTGTCCAAGCACTAGTGGATCGTTACTGACAGCTTGAGCATATTCTTGAAAAGTAAAGTATGTAACCGCTTTATGTTACCGGTACGGGAGACGCTGAGGGCAATGGAAAGGGTCCTGTTTAAGCACAAAGGGGCATGGAATGTAAAATGATAAGTTTAATTAACGTTTAGAGACATGAAGTGTACAGATTGGCTCAAGGGAAAAGATCAAAGATATTGACATACTTCTCCAAATCAAGAGGAAGAAATGTCCATTTTCAGGAATATGTAATGTCAAGATAACATAAGTGATGCTCGTAAGGTTACCTAATACGATTTCAAAAGACCGAGAAAACTTAGGAGGGGCGGCAGAAGGTTAGGTGGGCGGGAGAGATTAAGAACTGGGCTGGTGTATGGGTGGATGCAGTCATATGAGGACCAGGTTAATCGGAGGAATATGAAAGGAGCATTTTCTTTGCAGTGGGTGTATTTGGATTTGGATATGTGCCTGTAATTTGTAATCAGCGATATTCTCAAATAAAACTTGCGCAAATGCCTAAAATAATTATATAGGTGTCCCTACATTCTATTGGTATTTACGGAGGTTCCTCTCGACAACGTAAGTCATCGTTTTGTTGCTTTTGCTGTTGCTATCACACCTGGCACGATGCCGCCTATCTCTCTTATTTCATAGCAAGCTCGCCAGCCGAATAGACATATTTCAGGTGATAATTATAATGAAGACTCCGATAAGGATGATAATCTCCCCTTCGTGCTGGGACGCTGGATTACACTAATTTCTTTTTTTAAAGCCTACCCGCAAAAATGTCACGGCCCACTTAACCAAGATGGTGTGAATGGATCTGGTTATCTAAAACTAGGGCGTGCTGTAGTGGCGTCTGTTCGTCCCTTCTAGAAGTAGCAACTCGTTCGACAGCTACTCGCAGATCGTGTGGTCTCTTGGCTACCGGAAACTTGCCGGCTAATCAGTCTTGTCATGGGACCTATCAACTTCCACTCAAGTGTTTTCGCATTTCATGTACCTACTTTACAAACTTTTTTTTTCCTAATTGCACAAAGCAAACCGACCAGCGAAGCATAATTATGTTGCTCATGGGGAGTAACATTTTAATTACATGCTTGAAATTTCAGCAACTACGAAGAAATTAGCTCTTGCCAATGATTACTTTCTGTTCTATCTTAAATTATATATAAGATAATTTCGAGTTGTAGACTGGTCGTCCGTAATTGCGTTCGGACAGGCCTGTCACGCTTTATAAAAGTACAGAGATCATTTAACACATCTATTTTTTTCACATCCAACAATATATATTTAACTATGTCCTGAGGACGTATTAAATTCTTATGAGCGTGTGTCAGAAAACCAGACCCTAGACCCCACAAAGCATTACTAAATGCTATTGAGTAAAGCCAACCAAACAAACTGAACAATTATGAAGGAAGCGCTCTGCCGTCAACCGTAGGCACCACGAAATTCACACATACTGATTTACATAAAAAAGGAGCTGATATATTTTAAGGCCTCTCTCTCTAATCACGCACACTTCTCTTTGACTCTACACAAAACGCAATGTTATAACCCGCAAATACACACTCCCGATAAATAAAAGCCCTCAGACCTCATCTGCAAAGCAATCTGCCGCTACAACAATTCTCCCTGAAGAGGCACCATACAATCTTATCTGCTCGTATATAGACCACCCTTGTTTCTCAGCCGGTGCCTGAAAGTTGAAATTCAGCGAAAATAAACAATTTTTCTTGAATTAAAAGCGACAAAAACGAGACATTGCAACTGCAGGGAAACGCAACGACATTCCTTTGCCAAATGCTTGCGTTGGCAGACAGTAAAAGCTTCGTCCTGAAGTTACTCATTTCTAAAGGTTGTGCGCCGTTTTCTTGAAAGCAGCACGTATATTGGTAGAAACTATACATAAAAGCTATGTGGGAAGGGTGGTGCCTGTGGGAGTCTGCAGTCCCCATCAGCAGAAGACAAAAACTATCAGCAACGCTTCTATTGAAGGGTTCTCCCAGGACAGGTAATCGCTTCGGCTGCTGTAGGCCTCTAGGTAGACAGCTACACGGGCATCCCGAAAGCCGTAGGAAACTGACCATTTGACTCCCATGAGCAGCTTTATCGAGGTGTATAGATTAGCAACAGAAGTTGACGGGAGAATTTCAGAAAGTAGACCGGTGGGAGCGCCGCCGTTGCCTGCATGTCATCGATGGTGTCGTAATCATGCCATTAACTCGGTGACGCTGCCTTTGCACATATGACGTGGGGGGTACCGGAACTGTTGGTGGAATGCTGAGACACACAGGACTACCCCGCGTGGAAACCCCGAAGGAAGCGGAATGAGCTTGGATAGAAGGTAGACAGGAGGCCCAAACTAAGCCGCATGGCTCTTGCTGCATCTTGAGGGCAATTATTGGGCTGGAGAGCTCCATGAAGTGCCGTGTAGCATTGATAGCACAGCATAGTCGACCGCGCAAGCACCTCGGTGGCGAAAGTGCCTTGGCGAAAACTGTTACGCTTTGATAAGCAGGGTGGGACTTATAGAGAATAGTGGGAAGTTCAGAAAGAGCGGAATGTTTCGCCACCAATGAAGAGGGTGCGTCCGAAAGCTGGACGCGGAAATATGCAAAACGCGGCATTGCCAAATGGGGCAAGGGCGCACTGGTAGCCAGGAACTAGCTGTTGGGGGGTTGTGGTTGCGGGAAAGGACTAAATACTATGTGACTTTTAGCCGGTAGTTGCAGGATTGCAGCTTTGGGAGAGGTAGTCAGAGGGCGCGAACTTTGGGACGAACAGGTCAGTTCATATAAAGCCATCCCGCTGGTGTCAGCTTATTACTTTTTATTGTTTATTGATGAGGATCTAGTAGCCTGGGTGGGTCAGCCAGCAAAGTTGATTGGGGCTACAGTTGCTGTGGTCAATCGCTGGGATGTTATCCTTATCCTTCGCGTGAGCTTTGTCGTTTTCTTAGAGCATATGAAACATACCAACCGTGCAGACTGTGCCAGGCTTTTGTATAGGCTTGATTAATGAATAAATCGCATTTACGCATGTTGTATTTTGAAATCTTAGTGTCAATGAGAATGCCTTGGGAAATAGATTAGATGGTCGGGATAGTAATCAAATATAAAATTTCGGTAATCACATTTCTAAATGATATCAAGGTTGTGAAATGCAATCAAAATAGCATCATCATCATCATCATCATCATCCTGACTATACCCCCTGCAGATCAAAGGCCTCAACCATAATTCTCAATTAACCCGGCTCTGTGCCAGCTGCATCCACGTGACCCCAGCGAATTTTTTGACCTCTTCCGCCTACTTAACTGTCTGCCGCCCCTTGCTACGCTTTCCTTCCCTTAGAATACAGTTTGTTACCTTAGGCGGCCATCGATTATCTTCTCTTCGCACTACATGTCCTGCCCATGCCCATTTCTTTTTTTTTTATTTCCACTAGAATGTCATTAACTTGAGTTACTTCTACGACCCACTCTACACGCTTCCTATCTCTTAATGTTACCTCTACCATTTTTCGTTCTATAGCCCTCTGTATTGGCCTCAACTTAAGTAGAACTGTCTTGGTTAGCCTCCACGTTTCAGCCCCATAGGTGAGTACAGGTAAAGTGCAACTGTGACATACAGTCTGCTTGAGCGATACCGGTAAGCTGCTAGTCATAATCTGGGAGTGCTTGCAAAATGCGATTCAATCCAGTCCTCTTCTCCTTGTTATTTCCCTTTCATGGTCCGGATCTGCGGTTACTACCTGTCAGACATATATTCGCTTAAGCAGACATATATTCGCCTACTACTTCCAGTGTTTCGTTACCTAACTTAAACTGCTGTTCCTTTCCATGGCTGTTGAGCATTACCTTAGTCTTCGCTTATTAATTTTCAAGCCTACTTTTCTACTTTCCCTGTATAGTTCATCAATCATTCTTTTCAATTCATCCCTTGAGTTGGTTAGCAAGGCAATGCCAAGCAAATCGCAGATTACTGAGGTATCCCTACTGAAAAATACCCATATGATTTTCATATAGGCCACATATGAATTCATATAGGCCACATATCGATTCATATGGGGTCAAATTCACACCATATGGGGCATATAGGACTAGGCGCAGTTTATATGGGCAAGTGATATGAGGCCATATGTGCCCCATATTGTGCCCATATCCATATGCATTGCAGGACGTATAGATCATATGGGCACTGGGCATATGGGTGCAGAGTTCATATGGGTGCGCATATATCAACCAAACTTGGATTGTCAATGGCTCATTTTTCGTATTATGTTGAAAATGTACATCACCTGGGCATCCATATGTAAACAACACAGTACCTTTAACTATGCCAAGGTGTCGAAATCACTCAAACTTATCAAATTAGTGTTTGGTTTTCCCAAGAACGGAAGCTTACAGGAAAGCATTGATGAGATGTGCTCCTCGCGAGGAGTTTATGCCAACCGGATACATTTCAAGGTAAGCAAATAAAATTTCACCCCTTTTGATGGCTTTAGCTTATGTGCCACAAAATTCAACACACAACAAAAACATTTTGTAAATTTAAAAAGTTCGCTCAACAGCAAGGAGTTGATACGGCTCCGTTCGGACAATGTGACAAGAAGTTAGATGCAATTTGTCCTTATTTTCGTTTTATTTTCTTTTAAGTTTTTCTTTCTGAATTCCTTCGCATTTTTTCGGAATCTTTTCTTTACTTCTTCTTATTGTAACCATACGTTTTCTGTGATGCATTCTTCTTCTTCGAACATATATACTACACAGTGATGGTACAATTTATCACTCCCCACCAGGGCGCTGCTACATAAAGAAAAAGTGAAGCAATTAATAATGAAGTATATAGTTACAGGCGTGATTGCTTAATCGTACAATACTAAAATGCATTCTTGAATAGAGGGTGCTTTTGGATGCTTGACAATGGCCAAAAGTAGTTACATTCTGCTTATGTGCATGGAACAGTTAAATGACTTGAAGGAAGCCGCTTATTTGATGTAATAAAGTATGTCATTGCACTTTATGTGCCATTATCACAAACTTATACAGAACAAAATTTCAATAATCCAATTCCTTTCTTAGATCAAGATAAATATTCGGCTTCCACAATGACACGTAATCATTAAAAGCAGAAAAAAGAAAGATCAGCCTCCCCTCTCCCCCCTCACAAATTTTTTTGTGTTATCATGCACCGCCAGCTTGTCCCTCTCCCATCGCCTTCATCCCCTGCATACCACGCTGCTTCCTTCGTTTTGCCTATTTATTTTTTTTCGTTAGAGGTCAGTACCCATGCTGCAGCTGCTTAATTGTTAAAGCCCTCCCCACCGCTCTCCCAGCTCGCATCCGATGCTCTCTAAACTTGAAACTTCTGGTGGTTTATTTTTTTTATTATTTTTTTTAATTCCCAGAAAAGCGATGATTGGGAGACGGCTCGACATCTGTACCGGTGACGAAGGACTTGTTGAGAAGAGGGAAGGAGGGACGAATACAGGAAAGGGGAAGTTGGTTTAAAGGGGTAGGAAGTGGGGGAGGGGAGCGGTTTAAAAGCCTATTTTAGTCAAGGTGTCGGCAGGTACAGGTGTGCGGTAGCAACGGTGCTAGCTGGGGTCATTTTTATTTTTCCTCTGCTTTGTGGCTAGCTCGTACGGTTCAAGTGGTTTGGGGTCATCTAACTGAAGAAGGCGTTTTTTCCGATCTCGGTCTCCGGGACGGAGGGCTTTTGGAAGTTTTTTTTTTTTTTTTTTTTTTTTCAGAGCATGGAATGTTTGGCTATATGGTAGGTGTCTCGCGTTCTCATAGGAAATTCCTTACATACCATTTTTATGTTGCCGGATTTTTTCTCTTTATGTACTTGTATTCCCATATTGCAGTCAAAGCGCAATATAGAATGTATACTGCTTATAACACCTAGGTCGTGAAGCCGCGAACATTCGCATTATAAACGCGTATCGCACTTATTTTTTGGCCTTATGGCTCACGCCAGATGGATAACTTCCCTTTCGAGAACATCTCATTAATGAGTGAGCGAAAAGCAACCCACTAAGTCTGCTCAGCACTTGATTATTGTTTCAGCATATCGTACGCCGCGCTACTGCGAAAATTACCGCAACCGCCGCAGCACGGAACGATAAGCACTGCACGGGCCTGAATTTCCGGCTGGGCGCGGCACCAGCCCATCGTTTGAAGCCCGAACCCAGCCCGAGCCCATGGCTCCTAGCCCGGGCCCATGCTAACATGTGCTTCCGAGACTCGGCCCGGCATAGGCACTGCAAAGTCAGCCTGTGCGGGCTCCTTAAAGGCTGTACTACCAAGGCTCTTAATTGGGAGTTGGGTGCTATAGGTTCGGATGTAGCGGATAGTGCACGAGGAACTGTACACCTACTTTCTGTAAGCGTTTTTCATGTGCACGAGACACTATGTTGGAAGGGAGCTAGTTGCAATAAACTTACCAATAAAAATGTATGTGTTAAGAGCCATGAGTAACTATCTCTGTTATCTAAATTGATGAATTAGCGATTGTAGATATATGCTGTGCACGATTTTGTTTCCTTCGGTTATGACTGCACTTCATTTGTAATTGCTTAGTTTACTACTATGTACGCACTTTTGATGTAACCAACCCACTCCCATTTATGTCTCGAATAGAACTGATAAGGTTATAAATAAATAATATTGCTTAAATATGGTACATAATAACAAATCAAGATGGGATAACAATCTGACAAATATTCTCAGCAGAGAAGGGCATTTAAAGTACCGACAGAAGCAAATGCTTGGTCAAGAAATTTTTTGCAAGCCCTTTTATTGAATGATATTGTGCTCGATGTGTATGTTTAAGATCTATGGATTAAAGGCATTTTAAATATATATCCTTATTAAAAATTAGATATTGGGGCAAGTTATTTGCTTAATTAAACACAGATACGTACTGCCCAAGGCAACTATGCCACAGCAACCTGTGTGAGTAGGTGGTCGCCCTTCATCTCAACAATGACGAAAAGCAAAACGCTTGTTTTGTGCATATATACGTGTTTGAAAACCGAGAGCCATAAAGCAGTGCGCTCTTATCCAATGGCGTTTATCGCAGCGTAGAGATGTTTTTATTTTTTGAGGAGGGGTAGGGGGTGAAGGAAAGCGAAGCAAAGCAAAGGCTATCTTTGTACTGACGCACCAGTTGCTGCCTGCTGAGCAGTCGATTAAAGGTCCTTCTCCGGCGAAGGTTTCAAATGTCCAGTCTTAGACACAATATCGAGAAGATTAAAGAGAGTCTGCTTGATCCGACAGAGTGCGCCCATTGGTTGCTGAGCGGTATTGTGTACTTTAGCAGGCGCGTGCTCATGCAAAGGAGCGATGTTTGTTGCAGCGCTTCATAAGACCTGCACTGTATAGTAAAGAGCACTGCAGGTTTTTCACTTTTTCAACTTTTTCGCTGTGGCGTTGTGCGCCGCCGGGCGTGTTTGTCTGAAGTTACTTTAACAAACCACTAAGTGCCGCTGATTAAACTAAGTCTACAAATAAGCTTTCTCTCATTCTACGTTAACAAATGCACTAGTATAGGGTTTATTCATAAACCACTTGGACGATTCTAGTGATCTTGTTCATATGTTTCCGAAAGAATAAGCCGTACACAGCCTTGCCTCTGCCCTGCCTGGATCCGTGCGCTTCTACTTCAATCCCGGACCCGGCCCAGACCCGCAACTTCAAGCCCGAGCCCAGCCCGGGCCCGGCCAAAAAGCAAAAACCCCCCCCCCCCCCACACACACACACACACACACATTTTTCGTGTTGTGCAGGTGCCGCTAGCTTGTCCCTCTTCCATCGCTTTCAACCCCTACATGCATACGATGCTGCTTCCTTCGTGTTGCCTGCTTTTTTTTTTTTTTTTTTCTCGCGTTCGAGGTCATTTCCTTTGCTGCAGCTGCTTAATTGTTAAAGCCCTCCCCACCACTTTCCCCTCGCTCGCATCTGCTCTCTAAACTTGAGACTTCTCCAACCATCACTTCTTAAATTCCTACTGCTCGACTCCGGCGCGGGTGGCGTAGGGTTTGTTGAGAAGCAAGGAGGGACGAATAAAGGAGAAGAGAGCGAGTGGGGTTTAAAGGGGTAGGAAAGGGAGGGGGGGGGAGATTTAAAAGCCTATATTGAGTCAAGGTGCCGGCAGGTTCAGGTGTGCGGTAGCAGCTGTGCTCGCTGGGGTCATCTTTTTTTTCTGCGTTGTGGCTAGCTCGTACGGTTCACGTGGTTCGGGGTCATCTAACTGAAGAAGTCGCTTTTTTCCGATACTTGGTGTCGGTCTCCAGGACGGATGGTTCTTGGAAGTTTTCTTTTTTTTTTTTTTCTTGTCGGAGTCTTCGGAGTGTTCGATTATTGTGTTGCTACTTCTTAAGAAATTCCTTATATACCATTTTTACGTTGCCGCATATTTTTTAGGCACTTGTTTGCCAGCTTGCAGTCGAGGACTAGTATACATGCAGTGTAGACCACTTATAACGTAGGTCGCGGGACCTCGAACGCTGCACTGAAAGCGGTACCGCAATTTTTGACCTGAACCTACACACGCATCTCAATAATAAATGAACAAAACGCACCGCACTAAGTCCTCTGAACACAGATTAGTTTCAGCATACCGCACGCAGCGCGCGACCACGTAAATTACCAAGACCGCTGCGCGCGGAACTGTGTATGCGCTAACGCATGCTCAGTTTCGCAAAGGCGGTGGTGCTAACCTTAGCAGTCACAAACGCAGTGGGCTAAAGCATCCTTGTCTCTTTGAATTCAAACAAATAATATGAGGAGTCTCGGAACAAGACCTTATAGTTGGAACACAAGCTGTGCGGTGAGGGTGATAGAGGAGTCCTCATTTAATGTTTAGTACACTGTTGTGGCCACCCCCCCCACGACATGGTACCTCCTTCACAATCAGCGGTTACGTTATAAGTGGTATCCACTGTATTTTGTAAACAATGGCTTGAGGTCTTTCCGTAGATGGTCTTTGGGAACATATAACCGGCTACACAATGTTTGCTTGCTACTCCTTCCTTTTTTTTTTTTTCAGCATACGGGGCGGCGGCACCATCATTATCGTTACCCATGAAAGTTTGCTCTGCCGCCCCATAAATATTGCGCCAAACTTTTGAACTGAATCACGTTCACTCTAGAGCTTTTAGCCTAACCGCTATTTTCGGCTGCTTTTACTGGCTCCCACACGCGGCAGCTTCGTTTGCAGCGGAATTCCACATTATGCTTCATGCTATAAACCACATCATATCTGTACACCTTCATTTTATTCGATGGCTTTAACTTTCCTTCGATATCATGGAATAAAAGTCCTTGCCTCACATTCGGTTTATCTCAACTCGTCACCTCCTAGGCTTGACGAAAGGAGGAAGCTGATCAGACATAGCCTTTCTTCAGTTTTTTTTTTTTCGAACTTGACGGCAATGCAATTATTTGGGAAAACTCGTATCATCGGTATTTGCAGATACATATGCACAAAACATAACGGAATGTCCTATTGACAGACTCTCCGTCTTGTACTTGTTCAACTGTACATTTTTGTTTTTTGTTTTGCAAACCTATGCTACGATATGATGCATTCTTTTTGTCGTATTGTTGTACCAACCTCCACTGCAGCATGGATACTCTTAATTCGTGAATGAAATAACTGGATTTATTTTATTTGAGCTTGGAAGTAGGCCAGCGCCGTATCATTTCCAATGCCATGAAAAGGATTGCGAATTTGCGATCCAAGGGATTTATTTTGCATCTTAATGACTGTCTCCTCGAGAGCACCCAGTGGGCTTCTCCCCCACCGTTTGTATATATGGCAATTAAAGTTTCTGCCATCACCATGTTTCGTTTCCTCGCGTCTCCCGGGTTAGGAAAAACTTGTCCAAGCTCTCCGCTTTTTGTTTTCCTCCCTCACTTTTTCGCCGCGTTCTCTCATTCTCTCCACATCTATAAACTTGCTGCGCTTTCTCGTTTTTCCTCCTCCTCCGCTGCTCCGCAGTCCCCCGTGGTCTCTCCACATAGCTCACGCCGAAACGAGTTAGTTAGGAAAGAACTTCGCTCTCCGCTTTCTTTTCTTCACTCTCGCCTTTCCGTCGCATTCTTAAATTCTCTCTCCGGTCTGCTTCTTCTTTTCTCCTCCTCCGCGGCTTGCTCCCGCCGAAACGACTTTTCTTGGTGTAGTGTTAAGGTCTATTCACACTTGCGACTAGATGAGGACGCGCGACTACCAGTCGCGCGACCAGAGGAGAGGAGCTCGCCACTACCGATGTTCACACTTGCGACAGTCGCCTTCTCGTTCTGTTCTCGTTCCGAACGAGTTGGAAGTAGGAGAGCTGCTGGGCGACGACAGTGAACGTCGGTAGCTGCCGCCTGCCAGACACTTCAGCTTTTTCAGGAGAGCCGGTACGCATGCCGCGCTCTCGTGTTTCCAGGAGAACACTGACGACGAATAGACGATGTCAATCACCGTGGTGTCAATATAAAATGTTGTACCTGCGTGAAAAACCCATTTCTCAAAAGTTCATGGTATTTACCGGACTTTCCAATCTCCTCCCAGGCCATATCCTATCTCCCTGCCTTTGAATTCCGGGTGCCGTTTGTTGAAAAGGTAGGGGTATTCTTTAATTGCATTGAGAAGGTGCTCGATCGAGTACTCCGGGACCTCGCTGATTGGTGAAATGGTTTGCGACTAGTAGTCGCGCGACTGAAAATTCGAGCAGTGCCCGATCGGCCCGCGGCAGTCGCTTTTCGACCGATGCGACCATTTGCCACTGTCGCTTTTCGACCAAAACAGTCGCGCGACCGCTGCTAGTCGCAAGTGTGAACGGGCCTTTACTGCTGCAGGCGCGCGTCTATTTATGCCCACGCAGTGTGCTCCGCCGGTGCCTCTGCTGCTTGTGTTGTGAGAGAAGGGAGGACAGCATACAAGATGGGTATAAAGCTATAGTGGATGTCTCCTTAATCAAAGATTTTAACCCGGTCACATGCGCTGACTCTGCTAAATGCAAGAGAATCTGCTGGAAGGAGACGTTCAACGGTGAACTACAAGAATCCTACCCCCCGGCGACGTTCTGCTTCTTGGATGTAAGTCTGCATGTGTTACCAGTATATTGCAATATTTTTTGTCTCGATCGTACTATTACTGCCTGCTGATGTAGCTTCTGTGTAAGTTTGCGGCTCTTATATTATTGTTCGGCAAAAGGTCATGGAAGCGTTGAATAGATTTTGATCGGTGTCGGCCCGCCGTCAACGCTGTGTGTACGGTCAAATACAACCACGCATACGCACCAAAGTACTTACCAATAACGGAAACCTAATAAGCATGCTCAGAGTAATTGCCTCATCCCCCCACCCCCCTAACCCTTCTTGAATAAGGGAATAACGGACAGCGAGTACGCATACTCACAGTAATTGCCGCATTCCCCGCCCTTTTATTGGAGCATTCCTGCGTGTGCGCATTCGCGCACTGGCATGAGCGGACATTTTTTGAGGGCTTGAATAGTGTCTGATAAAAGAACATGCTCAGTGTACTATGCAACTGCTTGCATGTAATTATTTGGCTTGCAGCACTCCGCTGCACTGTGCGTGCGCGCCATGTTATAATCGGCGCATATTTTGCGATGTGGAGTTCGCATACAGTTTGACGTGCTGATGACCGTGGAAACATATTTAGACATTTTTGCTGTTCCGGACAGTGACACGAGCTGCGTGCGTCTTCTCGCAAGCAAATGTTTACGTTGCACGGGCGTCGGAGCTTGCCGACTAGAAGTGCGGCCAGCTAGTTTATCTGCTCATTATTTATACTCACATTATCTGACGCTGACCACTGAAAACGTAATAGAATGTGTACATACATTCCATATTCCATTGCAAAGTGCTGTGTAACGTGTCCTTTAGTTAGCAATAAGTTTAGCTCCCATAAATTTCTCTCTCTGCATGCCACATAGGCTAGCACAATTAGCAAATGACAAAAAGGAACCTGCATCTGTTGCGCATTTATTTGTTGCCATTAAAATTTATCCAACCGTGGTAACATTCAGTGTGGTCGTCTTCTACAGCATGTCATCAATATTTAAGGAAAGAGAGGCTTTTAAAATACAGATATCTTACAGGATGGACGAACGAGGACAATATCTATGTGGGAAAGCAGGAACAGTATTTAGCTGAAAGGGAAGAGACGTGTCGGAGTAATGAAGCATAGAGCAACAAGAAAATACAATGGGTAAGAGGTGCTGAGAGATATCAGAAAAGGACTATTGGCACGAGGGATCACATTCGGAAGTGGAGAGTTGTTCCTAAAGTCGGACCAGCGCTGCTAGAAATAAACCACTGATGCGGCAGTACAGGGTGACAAAGCGGAGATCATTCCAGAAAAGCATATATTGAGCATATTGAATCAATGGTCAAAAATGTAGGGGGAGAGTAATGTAAACTTAATGGGGAAAAAAGGCAATTGTTGGGATATATAGAGAGATTGCACTTGGGCCACAGTGGCTGCCATTTCAGCATGCAGGCAGAGTGTAACATGTCAGGAGGCAAGGCACAAGCGTCTAATCAACTTATTGGTCCCTAGCTGCTTCATCCTGCACAATCGAAGCTGCTGTAGCACTTCAATGCTTCTGGTTTACAACAGTGTGATTCAGTGGGTATGTGTGTTCTGTGTGCACCAGAAAAGAGCACATGTTTCTAAAAAGTTGGACTATTACTATATTGACACTTACGTATCACTGCATAGACTCTGACGTGGTGCAGTTTTTTTTACTTGAGAAAAATTCAAAGCCTATAGATCCGTTGCGTGAGCACGCTTGCTAGCAGTCAATGCACCATTCTCAAAAGGTAACATACCGAGGCTCTTCAAGCAGTTAGCTTGAAATTTCAATCTTGCTCTGCTTGTAAGTGATGGGCTATATAATTTGAACTAATGGAATCACTACACCTATAACGTTTTCACCAAAGCTGGATTTTCGGTCGTGCACATTTGCAGCACTGATTGCAATAGCAAAATGTCTCTGATCACCATGCCACTTGTACTGTGGATGCATGTCTTTCCACAGTTTCATATCTGAAATAAAGCAACTTGAGTTCTTCATTACAGTGGTGGCCCCTTATTGTAAAGGCGCAGATCAGCATGCACCCAGTGCACACGCTAGAAATGCATTGCGCTGTTAGGTGATATTGATACTTAGGCATAGCTTCATGTGTTGCTTCATGTCTTTGCAGTCTTGTTGCATTTTTGTTAGCTACTGCAGAAATGCGAAAAAAAGTCCCCCTGAGCAGTGTCTCTCAGGGCCTTTTTTGCAAGTAGTTTGCAAATGCAATGCAATTCTCCTATAGAAAAATAGATCCTATTGGAATGTCACATCAGTGCATGGGCGAAGGCAGGATGTTGTCTTTTTGTTATCTTATGGAGCCAAACTTGCTCATCCCAGTAGGGGGGGGGGGTGCATTTGCCCAGGCGTCATGCTGGCAGAGGCACTGATGCCATGAGCCAGCACTTCTGCCAGCCAGATCAAGATCTTGGATTACTATAGGTTCTGAGATATCACATGTAGGTTTTTGTGTTGGGTGCAAAAATGTTTGTGGTGATTATTTGATAAAGTAAGTTGGTGAATTTTGCCTGAATGCTTTTATTTGCTCAGAAGCTGCATGGATGCTTGAAAATGGTACTTGCTAATCTATACTTTCTGTATTCTGAAGGTGAAACGCAGTAAAAAAAAATTGCTCCTTCTCGGACAAGACTCCCATGGCCTGAAAGCTCGGGTGATGAGCTTATTGAGAGATGGTTGCTAAGGAAGGAGCAAGAAAATAGCAAGTCCCTGCGAAGAAAGGTCACAAAGCTGGAGGAGAAGCTGAAATGGTTGAAGATCAAGATAGCCACCTCCAGGATTTGCCGCACAAAAAACTTGGCAAGTTATAAACACTTTTCCTTTGAAAATTAAGCGAAATGATTTGTTTTTAAGTTTTAAATGCAGCGATGTAAGCACAGAATTATAAGAATTCCGTTTGATATGTGCTGACAGTAATCTGCATGATATATAGCTGGGTGTACGTCTCCGTAACATGCTGTGATAGCCTGTCATTTCCTAACCATTAATTTTAATGTCGTGTTCAATTTCGGACAGGCCAAAATACTATTTGTGCTTGGAATCTTGTTTCAAACTTTGTTGTCATTTTGTCTGTAGCAAGCAATGTTTTCTAACAAAAATGTCAGAAATCGACAAAACTGTATAGTTACACCGGAAGACACCAGAGACAGTCGCCGCTGGACACCATCTGTGTTCACCGAGTACGTGCAGTGAGGGACCTTGAGTGTAGCCAGCAACTTTGGTGAATCAGTGACATATTAGCTGTGGGAATAAGTTTTCTATTGGCATCATCGCAGTCAGTTATTACTGTACTTGGTTGACAAAATCCACAGTGCTAAAAAACACCACGACTATACACTCTAAACATAGATCATATCTTATAAGCACAACTCTCGCATAACATAAAGAATGTCGCCCATTGTTATGAGATTACAGTGGTTTGTTCTGCACCCTTCAAATTGTCCAGATTTGCCTGTGTACAGCAAAAAATTGATTTGTCCCAGAGTATTGGCCCATTTCAGTTTAGTATTAGGCACAGATCATGGCACGTCCCCTGCATGTGCGGTTGTGTATGAGTTCCATTTATCTTGCAGTAAGGTGTATGTTAGCCAGATGGGCCGATGTATAAATGGATGTCTGAAGGAGCATTTGGAGGCCATATCGTCCGACACTTACTCGCACGTGGCTGTGCATTGCAGGAAATGCAACGAAGAAAAAATAAGAATGGTAATAATTAAAGATACACAAGGCTGCTATCCACAGTTCTCACCACAAACTAGCATTCTTTTCCATCATCGAGATAGGCTAACAGGAGAACTTAAGGAGGCCTACTGTATCAGGAAAAAAGGTGATAGATGCATCACCCAGCCTTTGCCTCCCTTGCTTTATACCTAGATAAAACTTGATTAATAATAATTTTTATTATTATTTTATTAGATAATTTTTATACCTAGATAAAACTTAAAACGTAATATTTTTTTTACTATCTGGCAGTTCTGCGCAGGTGCATCTTTTTGTTTCTCTGTATATATATCTCGTCTGTTTCTTCAAATAACCGTAGTTGTGAGTCTGCGCTTGTCCTGTTTTTTAAGCATTTAGACATCATCTCTTTTAGTGCAGTGGATTTTTGCGACCATGTCTATATACCAACTCGCCCAACTTTCTACCTTATTACTGTACTTGTATTCACCTTGCAGCTGTTCTAGGCAATATGATTTCTTATTGTAGGCATCAATTTACTTGTGTTCGTGCAGCATATAAACTGTTGTGTCACACAGCCTAAAGCCTAAGCCTCTGGTTTGTTCATCCAGTCCAAGAGGTGCCGGCGGCACCCAAGATCACTTTGCACATTTGGAGCGAACAGAGATGATGCCAAGCAGTGACGCTGTCTCTGTTGTCTTATGGTGTAAATGTAGATGTTGATGTCACTAGACGGGGCCGTATTGCAAGAGAGAGTATGAATATCTAAATAGTACAAGGTACTGTTGAAGAATATGTGCTGCATTGAAAATTATGTACTCTTACGGCACGCTTCGAAACTACAACTGTCATTGTGTACTAAAAATGCACTCTTTAGTTGTATTTCATATCTTTTTGTACAGAAATTTGTGACAGTTGTGTGTACAGAATAGGATAGAATATAGCACTGGATAAAGGTGGGGGCTAAGGATGCTGAAGCACAGAACCTTATCTCCGAGGATGTGAGAAGGGAGCCCGAACCACATAGTATTGAATGTTGAGCGACAGGTATGAAGAGAGAAAATCAGAATGAAGAGATGGGGCCTCCACCTGATCTTACTTTGTTTAGCTTTTGCTTTTGTCAGACCTTGTTGAGCTCCAAAAACAGAAATTCCCCTTCACTCGGGAGGTCTCTTTCTAAAAATAATGCATCACTCTCGTGCCAATCACAGTAATCACACCTTGTTCTTTTTTAGTTTGGTGTAGGTAAAATGAAATGGAGTTTTTACAAAAGTATAATATGGAAGTGATAGGAGGGACTTCCAAATTGGGGGGAGGGGGGGGGGAGGTTGCATGCACTCTAGCCTAGGGCCCTTATTTCTGTTAATCCGGCTCTGAGAATGTTGCAAGTTGTGATAGCTGAAGATGCATCACAGTGAAATTTGCATGGCCTGCTGATCCACCTCCAATTTTAAAATGCGAAACTGAAACAATTGCAAAAATCACTGAATTTGTGCAATCAGCACTATTAAAACTAATGCTGGATATGTTGCTGGGCTAGTTAGTAGTTGTCGAGCATTATGGTATTGCAGTGCTGGCAGACGAGGACAAAGGGACGAGATACACTTACACAACTGCGCTGAACTTTCAACATGGTTTTGGATGCTTTGATTTGCGCTTTACATTTGACAGAAGGGCATCAACATGCAAACGCACCTACAAAGCAAATATGATAATCTCAGTAGCCACATGTGTCTTTTTTCATGAAAAATCTGGAAGAAAAGTTAAAGGCCAGGGCACAAAACAACAAAAAATGCTAACGGGGCCGAAGCCCGAAGTGAAGCCAGCTTTTTATGCAAAAACTCGCAAGTGGCAAGTTAGCCACATTACCAGTTGTCATGTGGTTGTGGCATTTTTAGAGAGGCGACCACTTTCCAGTTTAGAATTCCCGACGGCATTATAGGTTTCCTCCTTTTAAATCAATGACTGTGGCGAAATTTGTCCAATCGCACCTTGTCACAGTCAATGCTGCAATTAAAACACCGCTTTTTTCATTTTAGTTTCCTTTATATTTTTACTTTCGTTCCTGATGCAGTGTATTTTTAAACATTTAGTGTTTCCTGCAAGATATTACATGAAATGAAGAGCTAGAGAAGCAATTGTTGAGCGAATCTGAGAAAGTAGGAACCTGGGTGCAAGCAAAAAAATGAAGACAAAGTAGATGCTTGGGCATGCTGGTTAGACATCGGTGCAGTGAATTTACGCCCAGGTGTCTGTGTCTCCTCTCGTCCTCGTCGTGAATGCGCTGCACCGATAATAAAAAAGCATCAAGTTAAGTCAGATGAACTCATTGATGAAGAGAAAGTTTATACATGCTATCGGTAAACTTCAGCTCACTGGCAAAGGGAAAACAAACATGCCCATGTCTACTACTCATTACCTCGAGCTTCTGGCACACACACTGACTTAACTTTGCAGGGCATAGACGTGATCGAGCTTGTCTACAAAGCAAAGGAAGTGACATTTTAGAGCAGGTTTCAGTCTGTGTTCTCATTGAAGCAATACTGCATAAAAATAAAAGCAAATAACAAGCACATTGCCCTAGACAAAGCAGTTGAATGCTAGGATTTGTTCCACAGCATAATGCGGTGGTGCTGTAAATGTGGCTCATAAATTACTTTAAGGACATTGCCTGCTCAGCTGAAGTGATGGCCATGCATAAATGGTCTGGGCTCTGGCTTCCTTAACTAAGCAGACTGCAGTTTCAAGTGAAACCATCATGTACCATTTTGATTTCAACTATGTGTACACAATGCTTTCAACCAATTTTTATTCAGCTGTCAAAATGACTCCTCTTCAGAGTATCAATGAAAATAGACGAATGCTCCTTTTGTTGCATCCTGTGTGCCTGCACTTCACTCTTTTAGGGTTGCTTCTAGAGAGAGAGAGAGAGAGAACAACTTTTATTTAAGATGCCTGCAGAATCGGTTAGGCTCCCTCCAAGCAGGGAGGACAAGCTTTTACCGTGACGCGGCCACTACGTCAGTCTCGTGCGTTGTGCTCCTTGAGGTCTTGTTACGTCCCTCGCTACTTCCGCGGGTTCGAGAGCGCTGCCACCCCCTTCTTCTAACATCCAGATATGAACTTTGCGCCATAATTGTTGTATAGTAGCTGCAAACATGACAAAGAAAGCTTGTGAGATCACTGGGCTGTGCCAGCTTTGCTGTAAAATTGATGCTGATAAGAAGTCCGTATCATCATTCTTTGTCAATCTGCTATCACTTTTCATAGACAGTGCCAAACTTTTAAGCATTAAAACAGTTTTGCTGAGCAGAACATTCTATCACTAAGAGGTCTTCAGTGTGGGACTTGCAGTGTATGACTTCCTTCAGTGCTTCTGCTATACAAGCTTTCCAAGCAACTTGAGCTAAGATTTCAAAAAGGTTATTTGCCCTTACCTGATTATATTTACTTAACTCCTACATTATTCCATGCAGCCCCCAAGTGAGATATGCAAGGTTTTATAACAACTTCAGAAAACATCTAATAAATTGTTTCTTGCACGGTATGCCTCACAAACTTCTTTTTTTGCATTTTAAAGCCTATAAAATATGAAAGAAAAGGTCACTTGATTGGGCGCTTGAGCTTTGCTATTACGCAGCTGTCGAGAATATGTAATGAGTGGGGAAGGTTGGCAGCAGTACAACTGTAGGCATGGCGACACAACATTGTTGTATATATTTGGATCTCTAGCCTGTGTCATGTGAAGGTGCAAATGCATGCTGCACTGACTGACCATTGCTGACTGCAAAACAAAGTAAAGAGCTTTTTCATTCTCCTTTGGAATGCTCAGTTAGGAACATTCATTGTGAAATTGTGCATAAAAAGCAGGAATCCCAGTCAGTCACTGCATGCTTGAGAGCAGCACAGCAGCTTGGCATAAGCATCTGGTCACATGGCTTTTGTTTCTCATATTCTGTGAATTTTAGAATGCAAGAAAGTACAGCATGAGAAATATAATATAGGAAACAATTTAATTATTGTTTTCCACTGGCACTATACAAGTTTGCATATCCCACTCTGGCTCTGCAGCAAATGTTTACAACTTTCAGTAACTAAGATTATGTAATAAGTCAGTTAATGGGGAATTAAAAATTAGCCTAAGTTACAGTAGTCTATGTCAACATGAAACATCCAGTACAGTTGTCTCTGAAGTGCCTTTCAATTTTAAATCTTGGCTGTAGTTGTGCATGTTATGCATACCCATTGCTCAACGACTACTATAGTTTGCCATATTGCCACTGTGCATCTGCATGGCTTTTAAAACTATTAGTGAGCATGAAGGCTGACAACAATATAAGAGATGAGTTGGAATCTGGCGGAAGCATTCCAGATGGTCTATGCCAGTGTTTTTCAAATGGGGGTCTGCAAAAATATTTTGAGGGTCTGCAAACACACATCTCCCCATATAAAGAAAGTTTATGCAATAGATATTTGCTCTGGCCTGGCAAAACAGCTTTGCAGGGTTAAAAGCATGGAGGTTCAAAGCCAACTAGTTTCTCAAAGGCGAAGACACAGGAGAGGAGTGTGGAAATTGAGAGTCTGCATATGAGAGAGGGAGAGAGAGCTTTTGTTGATGCAGGCATTAGTTAAACTCGAGCTCTTGCTGCACTGCTAGATGGGGCTGCAGGCAAAACATTTGGGGTGGGAGAGTGAGCAGCGCAGTGTTGGAAGGAGTTCAGTCCTTTCCAGCAGCATGCATACTGACATGCTGCCTCTGTCTATGTCCTCTGCAGCTGTGGCCCACTGGCGTATTAAGTGCACATTTTGAGAGGTCACTTTAGTACGGACCCTATCCCAGTTTGATCTCTTGGAACTGCAGCAACAGCAGTCCTCACAAGAATCCCTACCTCCCTCTAGTCAACTTTCAGTGGTTTACAAGAGGTCCCCAACCCATCCATTGCTGATAACCACTGATCTATTCATTAAGCTGTTTTCTACTTATACAGATCCCTTCCGTTTCTAGCTCTTCAGGAAACAGTGCGAACAATGGACTGAAAATATGCAAACAAAAGAGTAGTAAGGATGGCTTTTCTTTATGGCTGTAGAAATCATATAGCTAACCTTATCCATCGTGGCTATCCATGCGTGACATGGTCCATAGGGTCACGAAGAGTCGGACACGACTGAACGCCTGAACTGAACTGAACTGAACCTTATCCATATCAAAAGGATTACCTTTTTTGTTCATCTTTCATGTCTACTGTGGCCCATCTATAAATAAACATGTGTGAATTCAGATTTCAGTTTGTTGTTTCACTGCTTTTCCTTTCCTTGTAGGTGTTGAATGCACCTGGTGACAAGGTACCTGTACTGGCAACAGCAAACTGCCACGTAGGGGAATTGCATATGATTTCAACTCCTATGCTTGCACAACTATCTAGACAGAAATACGTTGGGACAAAGTCATAACACCCAGATTAGCTTATAACTCTTTTTAATGTGCACTGCTTCGCTTTGTTTCATGTTTCTTACTATGCCATCCCACTTAAAAACTGGAAAGGATTGGCCAAGAAATCATGTGTTCATTCATTCATGCTTTTACTATTGCTTACACATCAGAGTTGTAAGGGTGGCTTTTCTTCGTGGCTATAGACAACACATAGCTAACATCAAAACCAAGAGCAATATGTTTTTTTGTTCATTTTACCTTTCTACTGTGGCCCTTCTATAAACATGTGTGACTTCGGATTTCAGTTTGGTACGTGTTTCACTGCTTTTCCTTTCCTCGTAGGTTTCGAATGTGCCTGGGGACCAGGTACCTGTACTGGCAACAGTAAATGACCAGGTAGGGGAATTGCATATGTTTACCACTCTTATACTTGTCCAACTGCGCGGACAAAAATACGTAAGGAGGTGACCATAACACCTAGAAAATCTCCTTTTAACATTTGTTTTGTGTTTCTTGCTATGCCATCTCACTTAAAAACTGGGAAAGAAAGGTCAAGAAGTCTATGTATTCATTCATGTTTTTACTGTTGCTTA
>JAJIZL010028795.1:0-27555 GCA_023969395.1 Amblyomma maculatum
CTATCAATTTAAAGTCATGCCTTTTGGCCTATGTAACGCCCCTGCAACTTTCGAGCGGATGATGGACTCATTGCTGCGCGGCTTCAAGTGGACGACTTGTCTTTGTTACTTAGACGACGTCATTGTTTTCTCGTCCACTTTTGACAGCCACCTCTCTCGCCTTTCTACCATTCTCGAGCTATTCCGTCGCGCCGGCCTTCAACTCAACTCAAAGAAATGCAGTTTCGGTCATCGGGAAATCAAAGTGCTTGGTCACTTGGTTAATGCTTCTGGTGTTCAGCCTGACCCTGACAAGATACGTGCCGTCAGAGATTTTCCCACTCCGCGTTCATCCAGCGATGCCCGAAGCTTTATTGGCCTATGTTCCTACTTCCGACGATTCGTCCCGAACTTCGCAGTCCTCGCTCGTCCGCTCACCCAACTCCTCAAGAAAGACGTTTCATTCTATTGGGGGCCTGAACAAGTTGCAGCTTTCTCAGAGCTTATTGCTGCTCTAACTACTCCACCAGTCTTGGCCCACTTCAACCCTTCCGCCAATACTGAACTCCGTACCGACGCAAGTGGTCATGGAATAGGAGCTATTCTAGGTCAGCAACAACACGGCCGTACAAGGGTGATTGCGTATGCCAGCCGCCTGCTCTCAACACCCGAACAAAATTATTCTATTACAGAGCGAGAGTGCCTGGCGCTTGTCTGGGCTATTACGAAATTCCGGCCTTTTTTGTTTGGCCGCCATTTTACTGTGATAACAGACCATCATGCCTTGTGCTGGCTTTCCTCTCTCAAATATCCTACTGGCCGTTTGGAGCGCTGGGCGCTACGATTACAAGAATACACCTTTTCCGTCGTCTACAAGTCCGGCCGGCTTCACCAAGATGCAGACTGTTTGTCACGTCATCCCGTCGACTCCCCTAGTCCTACAGACTCCGACGATGATGCATGTCTTGTCTGTCTCCGCCTTTGCTAACATTGCCAAGGAGCAGCACCTAGATCCTTCTCTGCATTCCATTATCCTCCGTCTTACCTCCGACCGCCCTGACCCATCTCTCGCCTTATTTGTGCTCCACGAGAACACCCTATACCGCTGTAATATGCGACCAGATGGCACAGACCTTTTGCTCGTCGTTCCACAACACCTGCGTTCCACCATCCTTGAACAGTTCCATGATGCTCCCACGGCTGGCTACTTGGGTGTCTCTCGCACATACGACAGCCTGCGCCGATGTCTCTACTGGCCGGGGCTCTACCGTTCTGTCCAGCAGTACATTGCCGCGCGTGAACTGTGTCAGCGTCGGAAGAAGCCCACAATTTTGTCTTCAGGTCATCTGCAGCCGATACCCATACCAACTGACCCGTTTTCCCGTATAGGTGTTGATCTCCTTGGCCCCTTTCCAGTTTCCGCCTCGGGGAACAAATGGATCGCCGTCGCCACCGATTACGCTACTCGGTATGCTAATACCCGAGCCATCCCGACCAGCTGCGCCACAGACGTCGCTGACTTCCTTCTAGAAAGCGTAATTCTTCATCATGGTGCTCCTCGTGAACTACTAACTGACCGTGGCCGCTGTTTCCTGTCGCGAGTGGTTGACGAAATTCTCCGTTCGTGCTCCGTCCGCCACAAATTCACCACCACATATCACCCCCAGACCAATGGCCTCACGGAACGTCTAAACCGTACCCTCACAGACATGCTGGCCATGTATGTATCTGACGACCATCGAGATTGGGACGTTCATCTCCCCTTTGTCACATTCGCCTACAATTCATCTGTCCATTCTACCGCTGGATACTCCCCATTTTATTTATTATTTGGCCAACAACCGTTACTACCCTTCGACACCTCCCTACCCGCGGCAGACGCCACCAGTACTTACACCAGTGATGCCGTCACCCGCGCTCATGATGCCCGCCGGATAGCTCATGCCAGGCTCTCTGCATCCCAAGACTCCCAAAAGATCCGGTACGACAGCCGCCACCGTGATGTCCACTACACTCCTGGATCTCTTGTTTTGTTGTGGCTCCCGTGCCGTCGAGTGGGCTTGTGTGAAAAACTTTTGCCCCGTTACGCTGGCCCTTACCGTGTTTTGCGCCCCGTGACCGACGTCACCTACGAAGTTGAATCTGTGGTTCCGAAGTCCCCGTCCACAGCTCCAACCTCCGAAATAGTACATGTGTCCCGTCTAAAGCCCTATTATCAACGTTCTATTTCGCTAACATAGACCGCTCCGGGACTGTGCTTTTCCCGCGGTGGGGTAGTGTTACTTAGCTGTATTCGCTGTTCGTGATGAGGATGAAGAAGTGCAACAGACTCCGAGAAGACGACGACGCTGAGTGTCGTGAAATCAGTGCCCTCATCAACGTTAGCTGTGCGGAGAGCTTTCAGACTGTAGATCTTCCACGTAACAATATGTATTATTCAGTGACCGCAGGACGAACTAATAGTTTTTGTTGAAGAATGAATGAACGCATACAGGACGGTTGCTTTTCACAACGCTTGTGAAATGTCTGCTCGGTGCTCTCGGAACTTTTAACAGCGTACATGAGGTTGACTTACGTTATTTGGGACGAAAAACGTATCTTCAAAAACTCGGTGTGTGCATTGGGTCATGCATCGCGCCTTTAATAACCCTCGCTGGCTCAATGTTAAAAAAGCGTTTGCGTATGTTGATGGCAACCTCGTTCTTTGTAACGGCCAAGGCGAGAATACTCTAGATACAGTGATGGAGGTGGTGGGTCCCTTTGCGCAAGTTTAGCAGCCACTTGCCGTCAGGCACGAGCTTTCTCTCTCAAGGTCTCTCAGGATTTCGAACTTGCGACTTGAGTTCACATAAGGGCGTGCTTGCTGGATATAGCAGCCAAGAGGTGAGAATGCGCCTCTGTCTTTTAATTCGGCTCACTCAAAGCTGACCAAGAGAACTATTGTCAATTTGAGCCTGACAATTGCCTCGAGGAACGTGTGCGTCTACAAAATGGAAGTCAGCTTTCTTCGATAAACTGAACGGTTTGGCAGTGCGGGTTACCCCCCGCACTTGCTAGTATCAGTTGCCCAGCAAATGAAAAGTCCCTTGATTTGGGCTAGTCTAGAAGAGCAGGTTGAGACAAGGAAAAAGAAAGAAACGAGGCCTGCATTAGGAAAAGCTTATATTCACAACATTTCAGATCACCTGAAAAAAATTGGTCAAAACGCTGGCTAGAATGTGGTGGTCACCGGCCCTAACAAACGGAAAAGTCTGTGCAGACGAGAGAACGAAAACGCTGCACAAAAGAAACCAGGGCTGCTCGATTAAAAATAAACCCCCAGTGTAGAATGTTCCGACGGCTTCGTTTATTCGTTGCCTGTAACATGTGGGATAGAGTACACAGGAGAGACCGGCAGGTGCGTGAATGAAAGACTTCTAGAACACAAAACGAATTTCGAGCAAGCGTCCACAAACCTAGGTATTCATTGTACAGACTGTCCCTCAAAAACCTGTGCACCTGCCACCTGAGTTCAGCAAATGCAAAGCAATTGTCAGATTCAAAGAACAGTTGGTCAGAGAAATTATCAAGGCAGCTTCGATACCGAGGCTGAGCGGCAGCTGTATCAGCATGCCGTTTATTTGAATAACAGACAAGGAATTGAACATGTTAAGAATATGATTCGCCTCTCTAATTACAAGTATTTGCTTTTCATTTGTGATTGCCTCAGTGATATGGTTGCTAGGCATGTGATATGAGGTGTGGTGCAGATGTTATCAGAAGTCGTGTTTCTTCTAAATAAAAACTGAGTTGTAAGTCAGCGCTTGTGTCTTGTCCCGTTGTCCCGTGCTGCTTTGCCACAAATGTTATATAACTTGCAATAGTGCGTGGCTGCTATTCCAAGAACTTGGTGGCGCCGACTTTATAAACTATCCGAGCTAAACCGAGGACTGACGAGCTTGGCAACGCAGACGTTTCGCTCGACAGAATATTGCATTTTCTGCTCACGCATGAGGGCCACGAGCTAATTTTCATCGACGATCGCCGGTCCAGGTCACATTTGTTGCCGCGTTTATACAAAACAGCACGCAGTTTCACATGTATCGCGCTATTACGGAGTAGAAATGCGAGAAGCACCGATTGGCCTCAAGGCGATGTCATATGGGGTATCATTAGCGGAAACGATAGCGATTTGCTCGGTTATCACCAGAGGGGACGTTTCCAAAATTAACTATTATAGGTAATAATACGGAAGAAGAAAAAAGCGTGCACTTATTTAGGCCGGCCTACCTATGTGTATGCACGCTCGAGCTCGAGTCGCGGCTCGTCAGCGCGTTTCGCAACACTTGTAGTACCAGCCGCGCCAGCTCATGTTACTGCGTTAAGAGCTTCTGTTTCGCATAAAAGCATGTCCTGTTACGAACTGAAATAGCACCGCAAAGGTAAAACAATAAAAAAATGCGCTAGTTGCGGAAAATTGCTTTCTGAAGCACAGGTAAGGCACAGATAAGGCCTTTCTGCGGCCAGAAAGGATGCCACCCATGCATGATTGACCCGGTCAATGACCTAACTGTGGCGAGGCTATCATTTGCAGCGCGAACATCGCGGCCCATTTATATGCTACGTCAGGTAAACCTGCACCGTGTTATCTGCGACTATCCTTTAAATTACGGGGCCGGGTCCACGACTTTCAAACAGCGCATCTCATCCCACGCTGTCCCGTTTCCCCCCCAACATTCCATCAATTCTGCGGGCACAGGTTGTCCACAAAGCTCAGAACCTGATACCACTGCTCTATAATCGCAGTCATGAGAGCAGGACGCGGGACATGGCTGATCCTCGCGCGCCCACGTAGTTGCCGCCGTTTCGGTGTTAAGCGGCCTGTTACTTGGGGCTAATTAATGTAACCATACTGCAGCTGGATCATGCATCTGCAGCGTATACTTTCGAATAATACTGAGTGAGTGCTAGGCAGGGGTTTATGAACGTATGCAAAATGGTAGGTGGAGGGAACGAACTAGAAGCACACGAAAACTGTTTGTTTTGGAAATTGTTTTTTTTTTTTTTAGTGTAATCTCTAATAGTAGGAGTGCAACTTCGAAATTAGCCTCGATGGGTTAGAATGTGCTTGAGAAAATTAATTGTAGGCGTCCACCGAAAAGTGAGGCATACACCTTCCTTCCCCAGAAACAAACAGGCTAGATATTGTTACGAGGCGGCAAGCCGATGAACACATGAGAGTACTTTCCATCGCCAATTTAAGAGCACTTACACGAACATACCCTTCACGTTCTACAGATACTTGGATTGTGCCTTTTGCGAGAACAACATTTGGCCAGCAAATGCTCGCATATCTTCTGCCCTCTCCCTTAAATTATCTTCGCCAAAATAAAGTTGATATTGAAAAGGTTAACAAGAGAACAATACATTTATTTTTTATGTCACAGATGTAAATATGCTTTGCTGTTTTCTTTCATTCTTTTGTATTTTCTGGATTTCATGCTGCATTCATTTTGATGGTATTCACTGGCCCTGTTGATATTTCATGTTGTGCAGTTATATTAAGCTTTACCGCAGACTGAATTATGGGGAAAAGGAAGATGTTTATAACTCTTGTTTGAAACCACAATCTGAATTTTGGATGCACCGATATTGTAATTACTAACCCCTCGCTGTTGCCATGTATTGGGGCCCGAGCGCCATCAAGTGAATTGACGTTCACTTTTTGTCTCGGGTCCCTCATTTCTTCTTGAAATGAAAATAAACTTCAAACTTCAAACTTCAACAGAGAGAAGATGACCAATGACGATGAGAAGATTTGTAATGAATGCCGGCGGCCCTGGAGCGAGCATTCCAGCCCGCACCACTGCCCTCTTCTTCGTCCGTAACATATTACCCGGGGCCAGCGAGTGATCGTCCCTGTCCGGACGAAAAAGATTGCCGCCGGCGATGGGATACATAACATGACGATGGGAGTGACTGGATGGTTGATAGGTGAAGATATAACAGGAAGAAGATAATGGCTTGCCGCCACTATGATCCCTGGATAAAGCCTGGCCCGAGACGCTTTAAGATATGCTGGCGTGATTGCGCCCGAGCTGCGCTAAACACAGCTCTGTTCTTGGGCCCGTCCCATGTCTCACGGGACTCCATGTGCCGGGAAGCGCTGCCGTTCGCTCAGCTGCCGCTCCTGCTCGCCCCACGGTTCTCCGACATTTCCTTTATGATGCATTGCTGCGACAATCGGCAGTGACGTTGTCACCCATTAATGACTATAATTTATTACAGATGCACCACTATTGGTGTGCTCACTCCCAGACATGCTAAGAGTGTGTGTGTGTGTGAGGGGGGGGGGTTGAGTCATGACTAGGGTGAGTCATCGCCTCCACCGAGGGAGGAGGAGCAGTTGGGTGGAAGCGATGACGCCGCTGCGCGCAGGGCCGCGCGCTCTCCATGAGCAGAAAAGGAGATTTCTCCAATGTTCTGGAACACTACGCTATCCCACGCGCGTGCTTCCTTCGCGCCACGCTGACTTAACAAAAATGTGCGCCGATTTGTTGAAAAACATTTATGTGAAATTTCTAGCGTAAAATTGAATAGCCCTTGAATGGAATAGCTCAAAGAAGATGTCACAAACCCCGGTCTGTACGGTCAAAAGAGGCGCGGGATCCCCTTTACGGTTACCCGTCATCACTCTATTAGGTTTCAGAACATTTAAAAGTTAGGCCGGTCAACCCGTGAAGCACGTGTGTCGGTGTGTGATTGAGGAATAAGTTCAAATAGGTCACTTTCCTTTACAAACAATTGAATGTTTATAAATAGTAGTCCAAATTACACTGCATAATAATAGAGTACAATAAAAAAAAATAAAACGCCACGACAAGATATTTATAAAAGACGGAGAATTATGTGGCACGAGAAAAAAAAAAACCGACATTGAGCAAACCACTGTGATAAAAAGAAGACTATAAAGATAGCAAAGCAATTATTCTAGGTATAATGAGTATGGGCAAAGGTTAAATAGGAAACAGCGTAAAATATTACTAAGTCAGGTAACGGTTAACAAAAAGCGAAAAATAATGTTCGATTGAACAACAGTCTGTGGCGAATGCAATTCTCACGGCTTTCTTGTTTGTTTAGGCGTCGAAGGCTGGGTTGCTCGGTATCGGCGGCCGTACAAGTGTATAGAACGATGCGTCGATCGCGGGCCCGAAGAAACACAATACGCTTCCCGAAGCGCCGCGAGAGTGGCCGGAAGTCTGAATCTCCCCAGGCGCACTGGCGCGGGCGTTCTGCGGTCGGTTATTTGATACACTCGGCTTGTGCGCAGCGCCCGCGTCAAGGACAGGCGGTCGCTGCCCTGCCGGCAGGCTGAATCTTGCCCAGAGGAGCGGCGGGATCCCGTGAATTTCGCTCTATATCTGAGGCAGAAGCTCCCGCAACTTCCGCTGTATAATAGGTGAGACAGCTTGTGACAGCAGAATAGGCTACGTAGCGTTCGCCTCCGAGAGGCGCTTCTATATCATATACCAACAAGGCTAGAATGCGACGCCTGAGTCAACTAACTGGAGCAGATCAAGAGGAAAAGGACGAAATGCTGAGAAACCAAACAAAAAAGGGGAAGTGGGAATAGTCTTTTCGTTTCTCGTTTCTTAAAAGAAACTCGCTGCGAATGCGCATCAGTTTCTCCGTTGGCCGTATACTGACCCTAACTCTATACAGTCTAGACCTCTTCGCCGGGCGCCAAAAGCAGGCGCAGCAATGCGGTAGAAACAGGCGGGGTGCACAGCACTTTTATTTCCATGCATGATTGCGCAGCCGAAAACGTATCACTGGGTAATCTTTAGAAAAACCTCTCGCACGTAACCGTTTCTTCGTTGCTTCTTGCTTAAATTCATTGTCTCGCAGAAATAAAAGCGGTGGTCACGACTTTTTTTTTTCCTTAATGAGCGGCGCCCGTATAAAAACAGTAAATGCAAACCATCTGTTACAGATCTTAAATGTAAATATAGCCTTGCGCCTGACCAACAGTACATAGCGATAAGAAACTGAACTAGGTTTGAGCCGCAAACACCGCTACGGAATTTCATTTCACCAAAATCGCGATTTACATGGAATGCCACTTTGCGGACTTATGAATCTCGAACTGCCAAGGAAGACCATTTCTTTCCGAGCGCATTTCTGACGATCTAATATGCAGGTCAAAGCAAGAGCATTTCTTACGACAGACACTTATTTTTGTTAGGTCCTGCTTGGCCAGCACATTGTGAATTACTGCATGGAGCAATGTGAAACTAGAGTGGCCTTGCTAAGAGCTCTTTTCATTGAGACTAGAAAAGCTACTTTCCTGGTTGCTATAAGGGCTGTCAGCGAAACGCTGCAGTAAAAGCGGCCATATCACGTTTCGTGCGCCGCTGGTACATGGCGCCTCTTGTGATTAGGAGAAAGAACTGCTTTACAGTAAAACGTTTGACATATTGCAGCCAGCGGATAGTGTTACGTCTGGTGAGAAGGCAAGGGATATGAATGCGGAGGCTCATAGAGGAAGGAAGAAGGGAGAAAAAACCTCAATCTTTTATGCAGACGTCTGGTATCTCGCGCGTCTTCCCGCAGAGCCGTACTTTGAGCAAGGAGACTTCATCAAGCGCGCTCAGGTTTCGAGTCCGATATCTGATACACATCCTTGCCAAAACGTCGGCCGTTGTCACTAGGTTTCACACATGTAACACACACCCCGTAGCGATAGAGTGACGTCTGCACTTCCAACAGCTTCCGAAAATGTGTGTAGCCCAGCTTATCCAGGACATATTCTTCGCTCTCATTTTTCTCACCGCGCGCTCAAGTGAAAGTCAGACACTAGTGTGCTCAATAACATTGTGCAGCCCCGCCGCGGTGGCTCAGTGGTTAAGGCGCTCGACTGCTGGTCCCGCGGACACAGGTTTGAACCTGGCAGCGGTGAATGTGACTGCATTTCGTTGAAGGCAAAACGCGAGAAGCACGAGTGTCAGTGCTTGAAGTCATTGCACGTGCGATGTCAGAACCCCAGATGGTGTACATTTCCCTAGCCCTCCAATACGGCCTTCTTCGTAATAGATCTCATCTTGGAAAGTTAAATATTGCAACGTAAACTAAAAGTCCTATTCGGGAAGTGGCAATAAAAGAAAGAAAAGGCTAAGCCCCCACGCCAGTCATACACATTGCTACCTAACCGATGCCTTAGCCGCATAGCAAAACACAGTGAAACAGCGACATCAAAATTACACGCTTCCCAATCTCTACTGCCGAAAATAATAATGCCGTAGTAGTACTACCTTAAAGTTCGGCCTGCACTGTGAGCGCCTATCGTGTAGTACAAAGGCTGTGAATTCCGTTCTTCTTTAAATACTAGGGCATCCTCTAAGCAGCTAAGGGTTTTCCAAGCAGGTCGCTTCCTCCAACCTCTGCTTCGTTGCGTGTTAGGCACGCGCACGAACTTGGGGCACGTAGCCGAACCGTGAATTTTAGTGAGGAATCGAAGAAATTAATTTTGCGACAGCAAGTAGTAAGCTCGCAAGAAAAACTTCATAAATACAAGGAGCGTTATGCTTTTGGTTGAATCTCTTTCCTCGCCGCTTTGGTACAGAGCAGGCCGTAATTGGAGAGCCTTTCCCTCAGTTCGATTTGCGATTAGTCGGAGCCCTTTTGCGCACTAAGGAGAAACGCCGACGGGATCATGTCCACGAGTGCAGTCGCTTACTCCTCAGTTCGACCGCAAAGAGTGCTGTGAGCCCAGTTCTTGATTTCAGTGCTACATAAATAGTTCTTAGCATTCGTAATATGTTTAAAGCCCGAGTATAGTTCGCTCCGGGGCCATAGAGTCTGGCTCATGAAAGCGATTCAAATGCATTTCCAGTGAGAGGAACCATCGCCCACATCCATCCGAAATTAGCGACTTCTACGGATGCTACAAGAAATTCATTGCGCAGCTAAAACCAAATCTCCTGTGCTCCTTGCTGTTGGTGGACCCTGTAGGCTACCTTTTTAACACAAGTGTTAAGCTGCAGGGACATGGTAAGCTGTATTAAGTTATTAACTCTTGGTGGGAAAGCGCAGTCCTTAAATGGCTTTTATTTTATCTCGTAGGGCTAAACAAGTGGTACAAGAGGTAGACCTCTAAGCACAAGAGGAATGTGGTACGTCTTCTATTCAATGCGTCGTATACCTCAATCTCTCAAGCGCATTCAGCGGCAAAGCAGGAAGCGGACCAGCTATTCATGCATGAAGCTCCGCGGGCAACCGACACTCCGTTTTTGCTTTTTTCTCGGCGGGACTTATTTGCACTCTGCTCAAGTGTCTTCAGCTGTAGCCTTGTCAACATCCTCGGGTAGCATATCTGTTTCAGTAGTCACGCTTATGTTTTTCTTACGCAGTTGCCTCTCTGGTAAAATCAACAGAAAGAAAGGGGATCTCTCGCGTGCAGTGTTTCTACGCAGCCACTAAGCTTCCTTGAAATTTTTCCTTCCTGCTTTTGCTCTTTGTTTTGTTTCTGTTTTCTTAGATGCTCCCCGAATAAAAGCACAGCAGCCGAAGCTTGCAACACAGCACCACCCACTACTCCGTGCCTATTCGCCGAACGCAACGGAGTCGATGTCAAGCAGCAAACCCTTCTGCCGGATGGCGCAGGGCTCAGCACTCAGAGCTAAAGGGAGTCGGAGCAGACGAAGGGAAGAAAGCGAACAGACGGCAAGTTCAAAAAGTTCTCCTGCGAGGGGGGCGCGCTTTTTCAGGTCGGTTTCTAAAAGTAAGGTGCCAGATCGCGGAGCATCCCGGGCTAGCTATATACCACAAAGTCCGGAGTGTTCGTGCAGCAGAAGCTGCCAGCTGCCACCTTGCACTGTTTTGATTCTTCTTCAGCGCTGACGCTAAATTTACTGCTTTTTGCGGCATGGAAATAAACGAGGCTAGCGTTAAGCTTTACTGCGATTCCCGCAGGATCCTTGGTTGAGCGGCGAATAAAGAACACGACCAGCTGCGCTCGTCCCTGTACGCTGTATAAGGGTCGTTGGAGGAACCACTGACAGATCGGGGCTTTGAGAAGCGCAGCTTTCGACTTTTTCGGGTTCTGAAACAAGATTTTCATTAACGGAGGCAGAAAAAACATTTTAAAAATGTGAAACAAAAAAAGAAAACAGTACGAAAGTTTAGACATGTGGCCACCCCGACCATGACGCCTTTCCCACGTCGATACACTTCATGAAGGATAAGCCCTTTCACCAGGCTATTATGCTACGGCAACTTGCAACGCAAGTCGACTTTGTAAAATGCCAGGCTTTCCTTCGCAGTCTTCACCTTCAAAGCCTAGACGATGAGATAAAGTAATGTGAAAAAGGAAACAAGGAAGTCATCTTTCCTCGTAACGCTCCTGTTATCAAATTCTCATTGAGAGCTGGAAATTGGGGGAAAGTTCCCTCACGACGAACTGCACAAGCCAATGTGGCCTCAAACACGAGTGGAAACAGCAGTCATAATTGTCGCTGCTATAGTTAAAAAGGAAACATAAAAAAGGGCTACAGGAATGCGGTAGAGTGTCAGTAATCACAAACGTTAAAAATTTTAGTATCGTTTTCCTGAAGTCCACGCAACTGTCACGTAACTCACTGGTTGCTTCGCTGTGCTGGTTGAGTGCTCCAAGGACCTGATCCTCGACCTTAATTTGCTTCGGGAAAACGGCGCAATCATCGACCTCCGTGACCTCATGGGGACTTTTTCCACCCGGTGCGCAATTTCCGATGACAGCACACCAGGCAGGCCAGTTTTCCGAGCGTGCGATGACCACGTCACTTCCGCGCACCGGCTTGTTTGTTACAGTGCAGTGCGACAACCCTCCGGCCCTTCAAGTTCCTGCGGAGATTAACGTGAGTTTATTGTTGAGCCTACAAGTCTGCGTCACTCGAGGGTCTTTGCCTTGAGTAACAAGCGAACTGAACTGCTTTTAACAAACTTTAGCGCCAAATATCGCTGTTTACCGAAAGTTACAGTCATCGCTTATTAAAATGAAGTCAGCGAGCCCTCCGCCAGCTGCGCCATATGCTCGTCAACAAGAACCCTTCCGAAAGCACACTGGGCATGCTGTTCAAACTGACGTGAATCCTGACTTGCCTCTTGGCCAGAAACGCCGCCTTCGAGCAATTCTCGACTCTTACTATGATTGCTTTGCCGTCACTTCCGAGGGTAAACAGACGTGAGCAGTAAAACATCGCAATACAGTTGATGCTGCCGAACGTCATATCCGCCAACACCCCTATAGAGTGTCGACGAAGGTACGAGAGGTTATTTGGACGGAGATTGATGAAATTCTCTGCGATGACGTGATACAGCCATCCACAAACCCATGAGCCTCGCCAAGCCAATAGTGCTGGTCGCCGAAAAGGACGGAACACTCAGATTCTGCGTCGACTACAAAAGGCTCTACAAAATTACAAAAAAAAAATGACGTCGACCCATTGCCTCGAATCGACGACTCGTTCGACCGACTTCGCCACACCTGATACTTTTCATCGCTTGATCTACGCAGTGGGTACTGGCAGATCGAAGTCGATGATGGTAGCCTCTTCTGTCCATTGTCGTCTATTCAGCTGCGTGTTTCATCCTGTCAGCTATTTCCGTCGTGCGTAAGTCAAGCAGCTGCGTTAAGATAAGCGCCCATCTGCCGAGGGCGGGCATCACTCGGGGATCGTTTCTGTCATCCGGTTCAAGCGTCACTACAGGCAAACCCATGAATGTGGGCCATAGGACCAGCGTTGTGGACAGATGCTTGGCAGCCGCGGGCAGCAACAGACCAGGCCGACTGTGATTAGCAGCATTATCGCTGCCCCATTATTTCGAAGACTCTGCAAAGCACTGCCCAATTTACGTCAATGTGGGGTCTTTCACCCCGCGCCTTTGTTTTCCGTGTTATTAAGAACGCCGACCGCGAGGTGAGCACGAAAGCAGCCGCCACGGACCACGCAGGCAGGAGCTCGGAGCCAAAAAGTTGAAAGCTATATGGAGGACGGTGACAGCGAGACGCCACTTGAAGGAGCAACAATGAGGAGCCGAAGAGGAACGCGGTGCTGCTTGGCCAGTCATCGACTTCGGTCAACGAGTGAGCCGTCGGGGACAAAAGGGCTCAAGTGGCTCCGCACGGGCCGATGCCGCCAAGGCGACTGCTTGGACATTCTCCCTTCTGGGCAGCCGGACGGAGGGACAAAGCGACCGTTTCTGGCTATGCTTCTCCCTGCGCGTGCCGACGGCGCGCGTCGACTCCATTGACACAGGTGTGCACCCAGGATGTAAGCCACTGGTAGAGACTGGGCGCTTCTTGTGCCGTCATTTTCACCGCCTCAAAGACCTCCTCCTCACTACCAAGTCCGAACTCATTCAGGGGCGTGTCATCGTGAGGGAGAGTGTGTGCAAGTGCGCGATATTGAAGTGATCAGGACACTCCCTCGACTACAGGCCCGCCTTCCATCTAGGGAGCCTATAGGGAACACGAACTGTGAGTGTGTCCGGGCATTGGTGGCCTTGGCTCTTGATAAGATCTTTCTTTCCTCATCCATCTAAAATGTAAATAAACCCAGTCTTCTTCATCCTCCAATTCCGCACCCCTTCACTCGTCAGCACTTCTCTTCGGGGTTGGAACGGGCGTCAACTTGACCATGGGGATCGTCAAGCGCATCACCTGAACCCTACATCTAACATTGTGCATGCGGCGGCCGCGTCAATTTGGAGCACTGTGTTTCGACGGTGCGTCTGCTGGGCTGTCCTGGCCGGACAGGCGAGTCCCCTCACCTCCTCGCTGATCTATCCTTGGTTGTGCTGCCGGAAGACAATAAAAGCAAAAAAAAAAAGGAAGGTAAACATTTCTGCTTCATTTGTGGCATCTACCAAAGCTTTGTTTCCTTTGCCCATTGATGTGAGAAACTCACTCATCGTATCTCTGGGTTCCACAGCCCCGTTAAGTGTTTTACTAAAGTATCTCCACAGGGAAGCCAAAATTTCGGAGATGCAGGATGCACCGCAGCTTCGCTTATTTACTCTTCTTACACTCCTCTCATGCGGTCATTTTCAAAGGCGATTGAGTCGATAGTCTTCGAGATTTTGAATCGCGATTGAACTCGAAGGAGTTGTGTAGCTGCTACACTCCAAAACTCGAAGGCTGTTGATGGTTCTGGCGTTTGGCGCCTAACGTTTGCGGCGCCACTATCGCTGCTTTCGGTTTGCTTAAAGTACGAAAATATTTCTATGAATGCAAAATAAAGTATAGCTGTTACCTTTTTTTTTTTAGTAACTGCAGGTTTTTAGTTGTTTTAAAGAACAACTTTGTTATTATTTTTTTTCTTTAAAAAAAAAAACGCGTTGACGAGGGTACAAAAATATTGCGCCTTAAAAAAGAGCGATGTTTTTTTACATCCTTACGTATACAAATATTTTACCGCTTAAGTTAAAGATATGAAATATAACACTTCTTTTTTTTTTTATCGTAAACGCGCTGTGCACGAGAGTGCGCGTGGCGCTACTCAGATCAACGCTAGAAAACTTGCGCGACGTTCGAAGCATGGAGAAAAAAAAAAAAAAAAAAACTAAGGATGGCGTGCGCATCCATCGCGCGGCACTACCTTTGAAGCCTAGTCACAACAATTAAAAGGGAGCGAATCGGTCCCCACGTGATGGCGTGCGGTGATATCTAGAACCGATGCACGCGCGCGCATAGGCACATCGGCGCGGGGTCCGCGGCGCGCCCAGTACCGGGGAATCGGAAGCGGTAACCCATGCTCGAAGCATGCTCGCCACCGCAGACAGCTGCGCGCTCTAAAACATAGCGACATCGAAACATTAGGGACAGACTCGGAGTGAGAAAAAACTGGGGAGGAAACGACGTCCTCGGCACTTGGCTTGCAAAGGTTGGCACGCGTGATGTCACGCTCTCTCCTTAGCTTTCTTCTCTTTTTTTTTTATTTCCTGTATGGTTCGAAGGCCTTCGACTTTCGATAGAGTTCTGAGCTGTTCCATTGACTCAATAGACAATCGACTCAAAGGCCATTGAAAACGCGCGTTTTGCAGCGTTCGACGGCCTTCGAATCGATAGACAATCGGTCAGAGGGCCTTCGAAATGCTCGTGTGAAAGCGGTATTAGTGCCATCACCGGGCTTTGTACATGCAGTCATAATTTTTGTCTCAAGCGTGGGCTACTAAAACCGGCAGTATTTTTTTTTTTTTCGAAGCTTGGAAATATTACAGAAATATACGGAAGTATCACTACTTAAGCCGCCAGCGTCCCGTCCAAAACAGACTTCTAATCTCAGAAAGCTTCAAATCTCTCCCTTCTTTCGCACTGGTGAGCCCTACTGTATACGTCGAGCTCTCGGTTTATATCAGCGGTAAATGCGGTTTGTAACTTGTACGCTGCCAGATTATCTCTAGAAATTCACTCTAGGAAATCAAGAAAATGTAAAAAAGCTCGGAAACAAAGCTGTAAACTTTTGCCCGTAGATGAAATTCATTAACCCTTCCATAGAGGTAGTTGATTCTGTTATACGCTTACAAGAGGAAATATTTGAGGGACTGATCGATATTACACCGTGCAATGTTTTGCCACTCAAAAGTCAGTTCAGTTCAGTTCAGTCGTTCAGTCGTGTCCGACTCTTCGTGACCCCATGGACCATGTCACGCCACGCTTTCCGGTCTCTCACTATCTTCCTAACATCACATAACTTCATCTGCAGTGCCTCGAGGATGCCATCAAATTATCGCGTTCGCTGCCTACCACTTCTCCGGCGACCCTCAACCTTCCCCAACATCAAATCTTTCTCCAGCGACTCCTTCCTTCTCATCAGATGACCAAAGTAGCTGAGCTTTAACTTTAGAATTTGACCCTCCAATGAGCAGTCAGGGTTTATGGTCGACAATATCGACTGATTTGATCTTCTGGCAGTCCTAGGAACTCTCAAGAGTCTTCGCCAGCACCACAATTCAAACGCGTCAATTCTTCGGCGGTCAGCCTTTTTCACAGTCCAACTCTCGCATCCATACATCACAACTGGAAAGACCATAGCACGAGTTATACGGATCTTGGTTGGCAGACTAATGTCTCTGCTCTTTACTAGGCGGTCAAGGCTAACCATTGCTCTCTTTCCCAGAAGCAGGCGTCTCCTAATTTCATGGCTGCAGTCTCCTTCCGAGGTAATCTTGGAGCCCAAGAAGAGAAAATCAGTCACAGCTTCCACTTCTTGTCCATTGATGCTCCAGGACTTGATAGGGCAAGGCGCCATGATCTTTGTCTTTTTAATGTTTAGTTTAAGCCCAAACTTCTCACTCTCCTCTTGTACGCGTATCAGAAGTCTCTTGAGTTCCACTTCACTTTCTGCCATTAAAGTGGTATCATCCGCATATCTAAGGTTGTTGATACGTTTTCCAGCAATCTTCACTCCAGCTGAAGACTCGTCCAGACCGGCCTTCCTCATGATGCACTCTGCATATAGGTTAAATAGGCAGGGCGACAGTATGCAGCCTTGCCTCACTCCTTTCTCAATCGGAAACCAATCAGTAACACCATGCCCAGTTCTGACTGTGGCCTTTTGTCCTTCATACAGGTTCCTGAGGAGACAGATGAGGTGAATTGGAACTCCCATCTCTTGGAGAGCTTGCCACAATCTGCTGTGATCTACGCAGTCAAACGCTTTCGCATAATCAATAAAGCAGAAGTATATGGGTTTCTGGAACTCTCTTGCTTTTTCCATGATCCAGCGAAGGTTGGCAATTTGGTCTCTTGTTCCTCTGCCCTTGCGAAACCCAGCTTGCACGTCCGGAAGCTCCCGATGCACATACTGCTGTAGCCTTCCTTGGAGGATTTTCAACATCACCTTGCTAGCATGCGAAATAAGCGCGATCGTACGGTAATTGGAACAATCTGTGGCACTGCCTTTCTTTGGAATGGGGATGTAAACTGACCTCCTCTAATCCTGTGGCCACTGCAGGGTTGTCCAAATCTTCTGGCATAATGTATGCAGAATGTTAACAGCGTCATGGTTGAGGTTTTGAAGCAACTCAGCTGGAATGCCATCAATTCTGCTAGCTTTGTTCTTAGCAAGGCTGGCTAAGGCCCATTCAACTTCTCTCTTCAGGATGCCCGGCTCGAGATCAGTAATTCCAACCGTCTTATGTTGGGTTTGCACATTCGGGTCCTTCTTGTACAGTTCTTCTGTGTATTCCTGCCCCCTCTTCTTTATCTCTGAGGCTTCCGTGAGGTCCTTGCCTCGTTTGTCCTTTATCACGCCCAGCTTAGCACAGAAGCTTCCTTTGATATCTTTCATTGTCTTATACAGAGCTCTTGTGTTCCTTAAAAGTCAACGACAGGTTAATTAATTGATTTCTGACCTTCCCGACGATTGTTTATCTCACTATTCCTGGTCGTTGAAGCCCTAAATACGTGTATGCCAGGTGCCTCAGGCGTGTCAGTGCATAAAAGAGGCAGGTGAACAGCTGCCTTATTTTCTTAATGCATCCTCGACCGACAGTTGTATACAGTGCCTGGAAAAGATCCTCCCCGAGCAGCTTTCGCACGCGCTGCGTTAAAAGTTAAGTAGCATCGCAAATGTCCATGAACAAACTCCTTGAGGACTTCTGTGCTTCAAAAAACTCATCGGCATCTCGATTTTACTGGCCTACTAAACTCGAAAATTGTCCATATTTAAGGGCGTGAATTCCACAGTCCTACTAAGTCCAAACAAGCCAAGCAGCATGGTTACTACTAAAAAAAGATGTCTGAGTTAATGAAAATTTACATGGTAAGGGAGTAAGGAAATAGAAACCCTTTTCAGTCTTTACCGAATTGTATGGCATCGTAGTCAGTTACCTCGCCGTCTGACTTGCTCACTGCTACTATCAGTACGAAAACTGTGTCATTCTTCCACTTGCAACTATGACCGCTGCGAGACAATCCTTTGACCTGTTGCTCAGGCATTTCGCCGTTCTTGCAGGAAACGACATATTTAAAATACAGGGGAATATGTACATTTTTGTAGTCGTCGTCACATCCTGATTGAAGGCAACTCTACAACGCAAATTGCACCTCGCAGCTGTGGTTATAGGAAGGAGGCTTTCCGCGTTCAATTGACATGCAGTGACTGAACGTTCTTGCTATATCTGGTTAATCGGCCATTGTTTGAGTGAGGCTGATACTTGTAATCTTCCTTTGCCTTTCGTCAGTTACATGGGTAAGAATGCCGTGTTGACAGCCAGTACGCAGTTGACAAGCCTGCTTAAACTCCTTTGACTGCACCCCGAGGATCTTCGCCAGCGCATACGCTTACGATATCTTCTTTTCCCTTTCCCTCTCATTACAATTTTCTCTATTCTGACCCCTCTCCTGTCCCTGACCGAGAATTTTCTTCCTTTGATTTTTTCTCTCCTCCAACCACGCGACCTTTGTCGAAACGAAGCAAGGAGAATACAAGTTGAGCACGACCTTGTGATGAAAGCTGCGGCGACCAACACTGAACATCAATGACACTTCGTATACAAGTCGCTAGTCGATGCTGATTGCACGATGTATTTATAAGAGGTTATGCATTTTACATAGCGATTGTTGCAGGCATAAGAGACGCTGACTACCGCTGCGTATAACTCAAGAAAATATTACAGAATAAGCGCTGCAGTAACTTTTTGGACAGATCCCCTGGAGCGATATGTGAAACATTCTACAATTCGCAGTCTACTTTCTTTTTTAAAATTTCTTTTAAAATGTGTACTTAGTCTCAATTTACCAGTTACATACTTGACGTGGAGAAAAAGGGAATTCCTGCTGCGTTTTGCTTGGACCCTTCGCCTAGGAGAGTTGCTCAACGAATTAGACGACCGCCGACAGAGGAAGAAACACTGCTATTTATCTTTCGCAAAACGCTACACGAGTGTGCTCATCCGCAGAAATGAAGGAAATGCGGAATACCCATTCCAACCTTCATTCCTTGGTAATATGATAAAAAAAAAAAACAGAAACAATGCGAGTACGGTGTCGTCAACGCACTATCTTGCTGCAAGGTGCCGGCGCTTGTAAAAGCAATTAATCTCTGCACAATACCGAGCCCGCCCTTGGGTTTCTAAAAGCTTGCGAAAAAAAGCCCGTTATAAGCAGATGCTAATACTGTCTGTGTTACATAACTGAGTGATGCAGAATACGTGATTCAGACTGGATAACTAAACAAACACAATTTTCTAGGCCATTACGGGAAAACAAACAGCCATGTTTGCTCCCCTCGTTAACACGGAGCGATCCTTCCTTTTTCTCCGCTCCAAAACACATGAGCAAAACTAAAATAAAGCGTTTTGAAGTAGATCTAAAAACAAAAATAAAATAATATCCCCCCATTCTCTGCTGAAGCGAAAAGATTGGGCTTGAGCCATTTTGATTTTCGTATCATGTCCTATAAAAGGCACGCTTTGATCCTAGTGGAGCGCTTCGTTTTTTTTTTTTTGTTGTTATTTTTTTTTTGTGCGACATACGGAAACAGAAAAAGCGACTTGTTTGCAACGGCGTCCGTAGTTTTTGACCTCGCTTCAACGTGCATCATACATAACGACCACGCACCAAGCCAATGCATAAAATCAATAATTGTGGTTGCTGCAAGGATCTACTCCTTGGGAATCCTATTTATTTCTTTGCTTCCATGTGTGTTTACTACCAGCAGGAGGGGGTGTTTTGATGCATTTGGTGGATGAACGCAAAACTTGACCACATGCTTAGGTCATTTTTTTTTTTTCAAAGGTTAAATTTAAACGCCTTCTTTCTCCCCCAAGACAAACAAACCAAAAGAGGCGGTGGTTCAGAGCAAACTTGCCTTATTTCCATGTTTTTTTTCTAACGCAACGTCCGCTTAAGACTCTTGTGATAAGTCACTATTTATTATTATTTTGTTTTATATTTGCCTCGCATGTTGTGAATCCTGGCACAAGCTGTTTGCCGGGCAAACTACATCTGATGCATGAAGGAAGGCCCCCGTGGCTTTGCCAAATTCATCTTCTCTCGGAGGCTGCAGCGCGCTGCCTTTAGTTGCGACATCTCTTGTCACGGGCTCTTCTTGCGTGAGACTGAGGAGCGCCGTTACTAACGCCATAGGGAGTCGCCGTCCAGGCTACCCCTGTCAACATGAACACCGGTAAATACGCCGCTCGTCCCCATTACGAGAGCTTCGGTTGCTCGGGACAGGGATGCACCGGGGTTGATGTCGACACCACCTGCCTTAAGACAGGTAAGGCAACGTACAGGTGTAGCAGACGGATGGTTCTGTCGCATAAGAAAACAAAATGGAAAGGAATCAAATGTAAGGGCGGCGGCGGTTCTGTTTGACGGCTACCACGCTAAACTTGGGCGTTTTCTGTAACTGTACAATGCACCCAGGGTGAAATGGCTAGCGATGTGGTATCAGGCATATAATTTTAGGTATGTGCTTACAAAATACAGGCTGTTTCAAGCACCACAACGGCGAGTGGTCAGGTGAGTAGCAATGAAAGTCGGCTTGATGACTTGTAATACAGTCGAAAGCTACGCCACCGAACTCTGCCAAGGGGACACAGACAAGCGTATTCCTTTCTGTCTGCGTTCGTCAATGGATAGCGTTCCCCCACGGGTTTTACAATAAACTTTCCCAGCAACAAGCTCTGTTATAGTGCGTTCATTCAACAAGTCAATAATTTCTGTGAGTGTTGTTTCTCTCATTTCTAATCTCATCAAGATGACATGAAGGAAGAACTTATCCTGAGGTAGAAAAGAAGAACAAATGGGATTAATGGCTCACACTGACAAAAGAAGAATAAACGACGCAAAAGCAGAACGAATACAGATACAGATGGAGATTCAGACGCTGTGAAAAGAGAAATTGTCACAATTGGTAACATTCCAGAAGTTTGTGAGCAGGAAGCGCTGAAAGGTGAGCTCGCCTGCGCTGAAAAGAAAAAAAGACACCGTGTTCCTAAAAACTCAGAAATATAGTTAAATGTAGTCATCGCGCTGGCAAACAGCCATGCAGTATATTTAGCTCTTCGAAATCTCCAGCTTTCCAGCAGTCCCTGAGTTGGTGCGAATTACTATTCATGACCCACAACCAAGAGGTCACAGCATGTATCGGTCGGTTAAAATCTCTATCTATCTAAGGTCGTGTCGAATTTCAGGGGAACTAAGCGCACCCATATCAGTTATTCCTTTCTCTCACACACATGTTTGCGTCATGTTTGCTTTGTTTTCTTTTGCCTTCAAACTTTTTTTTTATCGTAAGTGCCATTTCTAATAATTCCTTTGTGTGTACAGCTCATTTATGGTTCAGCTATAGTATTTTAACTATCAGTTTCACAAATTGGCTGGCACCTCCCGGTCACCAGGATATCGCTGCACGACCCTTTCTTTGAGGGGCGACTGCTGTGCCGCTTTGGTATAGTTGGTATCGCTAAAGAGCTGATTTCTATACACTTTCACTCAGGCCACTTTTACAGCTCGGCACGAGTCACACCAATATATGTGCAGCTTACTTTGATACAAAAATATTACTGCACATAATTGCTGGCTGGTGACACTACTACTGAGCGCTCAAGGAACGAACGTTAAAACAACGTCCATGAAGACGCCGGTAATTGACGTGAACCAGAGTATAAGCAGAAATTTGGGCACATGTAGGATCGAATGAATTTGTCTAACTTTTGACGTCGCGGCAGTTTTGACGAGGAAATTACTGCCAGAAAATTGAGGATCCCTAATTACGGGTTCCTTTACTTATCGCTGTGTATACGACCGAACGTTCGTGCTTGTTAACGGCTGGTAGACTCTGCTGCAACGGGAAACACATCAAGTCGAGAGGGCTGGTTTGGTTATTTCTCAGGATTGGGTACGCTTTTCGCACTGACAAAGCTGAAAATAGTCTCGTAGTTGCTTCTTGATGCTGTGCGCTTCACTTCTTTCTTTCCCTCTCTCCCTTTTCCAAAGCCTTCAAAACTTTTTCTAACCTCCTTTTTGCGTCCATGTGCGCCCTTTTTAGTAGCCGGATCTGCCCTCCCCCTCCCTGTTATACCTTTTATGCTCCGGCTAGCACTCCACATTCTGACATGGCGGAATATCTGTTCACAGCGAAAAATTTCTACCTCGGTACAATATACTCTACTCTACGTGGAATTTAATGTAGTGAGGTATAAACGATCGCCGTGAGCAAATGCAATCATTCTCTTTTGTTAGATGTTCAGTGTTATCCGTGGAGGCTAACGTAAAGGGTTCTATTTTAGCTGAGGACAACACAGAGAGCTATATAAAACGAAAAATGGTAGATGTACCGTTAAGAGATCGGAAGCGTGCAGAGTGGGACCTAGAAATAACTTGAGTTCATGAAATTATAGTCGAAATCAAGATGAAATGACCATGGACAGGGCTCGTAGCGCGAAGAGAAGTTGACCAATAGTGGTTAAAGGTAACAAAGTGGATTCCAAGAGGCAGACAGGGTAGCAGGGAGCGGCAGAAAGATAAGTGGACGAATGATGTTAGCGTTCTGTCCTTCTCGCGCGTCCTTATCTTTTTAGAGCGCAGCGCTGTGGCTCCCGTTCCTTGGTTTCGAGGCGGCGTCGGCGTCGTCGGCCTCGTAACCAGTTCCGCCCTCCTTTCAGCCCCCCATTTCGAGCCGGCGGTTCGGCGACCGGAGCCTCGTAGGAAAAGGCGGGGGGGGGGGGGGGGGAGGCTCGCCAGAGGCAGGTGCTGCGTAGAACATCGTCACCGTCAAAGAGGAGGAGGGGCTTCCCCTCCCCCTCCCCCTCCTCTTCATGCGTGGCGGCGAGGATGCTCTGCGGTTGCTGAAATGCCGCGGCTCGCTATCAGGGGATCACGGGCGTGCATCCCGCTCTCACTCGCTTCACTCGCTAGCGGTAGCGGCATGAGTCAGTCGCTGCTATCTGTTCGTCGCGCAACGTTCCTATGGGCCCACGCGCTTCCTCCCGCAACCTCCCGATAACTCAATTGCTCTCTTCATTTCTCCGACCACAAAGCTTCTTTCATGACAGCCAAGAACTGTTAGTGGAGTGTTTCTTGAAGGAATACGTGTGAAAAATAAAAACAAACGTTGTCTGTAATTGTACATACGTGTCTTGCTCGAAATCTTTGCCTCAATTTATCGAAAAGGTTAAACAGCTGATGAGCTGCGCTCAAGTTTCGCATTAGGAAGTAACGTAATCGTGGGCAATTTTTTGCGCTTCAGTTTTAGTCAAAATCGGCAAACTCCACCTACTAGCCAAAGAAACAGCCTTGCTCCGGTTAAGAAGTTTGCAGACTTCAAGTGGACGCACAGGAGTGGGTTTATTGCAGAAGTGTGAGAGAGGCCTTCGCCCTGCAGTGGAAATAGTCGCTCTGCTGCTGCTGCTGCTGCTGCTGCTGCTGCTGCTGCTGATGATGATGATGATGATGAAAATACCTTCTTGTGAATGGTGCTCCGTGTTAATTCCTTCGTGTTTAGTCCACACTTCTTATTTTTCGTTTTCTCACCATGAACGTCAATTGACTGTCTTGCATTGAGCCTTCTTCTGGCTCCTTACACATTGAATTCAATTCGATTCATTTTCATTTTCAACATTCAAAATGTTGACGGCTCCCCGACAAAAAGCCGCAAGAACAGCTTGAAGAGGTCAGGAAGGCGGCGACAGGCAACAGGCAACAACAGCAACAGCTTCGTTTGAACATATGTACAATTAAAAGTGAACGAAAATAGCAGCAGTAAGTATGAATGATAAAAATATTCAGATTACTATGCACGCAACAATATAGCAATATGCACACAAAAATCAAAATTTTAGGCTTATTACCATTTCACCATAAGACAGGAAACGCAGGTCACTGCAAGAACGTCGAGCGCAACAGTTTACGTGTGATTGTAATATACGTAACATTGGAAAAAATAGAGACATGCATGCTCATTTCGCCTCCTTGCCCTCTTTCTTCAAGACCGTCAAAAGAAACCAACTTTGGTAAAACTTGTCTTTCTGTAGGCTTCTTTCCCTCTCTCCTCGCTCACCGCTGCCCATTTTATATTTCCACTCTTGGAAGGCAGGAGAATATTACATGCGCACAATGCACGCATGAAAGTAGGCTGAACGACATCACGACTGCAGTGGCACCTTGTAATGGTTGTTAATTTTCAAGTAAACTTTGGAAGTGGGATTCATGCGTTGCCTTGTAATCAGTAATTACTTTAACCATAAATAATTGAGGACCTAATGAGATTATTACGTTATCTACAAACCTATTCATGTCGATAAACATTCAGGAATCTAAATATGGTAGTAAACTTACAGCCTCGCGTAGATTCCAGAGCAGAGTAAATCACTGTCGATGAATAAAAGATTTGAACACTCGTGTGTTCAAATCTGCTTTGTCTTACAGACAATGTCCTTCCACGAGCCCTTCACGCATTCCGCAAGCCTGTGATATGGCCGCCACCGTTTGTTGCAGCGTGATAACCTGCATGAGTAGACACAAAAAGTTCCTTAGCTGCACACCTATTAACGTTCTCCTCCTGTTTTTCCCAAATCGAGTTGCACAGCCGTCGGCAACTTGGCGAGTGACGTACACCTGCCACGCTGCCGCTGCTGCCTCCACACCGACATATTAAACAGGAAGGAGCTGTCTACAACCCTCTAATTTAGGCCCTACCCTTTTTATCGCAACGTCCGTAGACACCCCTGAATAGGATTAGACGTATTTCTATACAATAATTCAAAGAACCAAATAATCAATGGAGCAGTTAAGTAGAGAACTGTGAATTATAAATTTACAGCGAAACTACTAAGCCAAGGGGAACTCGCGCTAAAAAGCTGTCAGATTTTTGTCCGGCCAAGGCAATATCTGATGCCGTATGTACCTTTCTCGCGTGTTAGCTGTGCAGTCTTACCACGATGACAGGGTTTCACTTAAAAATGACCTCATTACCAACTTCTTCAGCTCTTATAGGCTGGCATGCAAGTTTTTCGACAATCTACAGCAAAAACTTCCTTCGCCGAAAGTTACCCTTCCGCTATTTCTTCGTGCTTTAATTTTATCTGAGCTCGCAAAGCTCTCCGGGCGCAAAAGGGTCCCTCCAGAGCGGCGAATAGGACACTCGCTATCTTATTCTGATATGGGTTCCCGGTTTCCACCTCGCATCCTTGCTGCTAGAACTGCAATATGTCGCAGTCTAGAAGGCAACACGCTGTGCTGACCACAAACTTCCTTGTTGGCTGTGCCCCATAAGTCGGCTGCCACGGTGCCCAGATCAAGTGGTCACTCTCAAGCCATCATGGCGGCCGCACTGGCACTCGTGTGTACCTTCTTCGTGGCTTCACGCGTGCCGCTGGCGTCTGCCGAAGAGTAAGTACGATTCTGCCATCTGTTATTCGACTTTAATTGCGCAGAAAGTGCAGTGTTCAGTTTATGTATAACTTTTTTAATAATACTGTGTTTTCAATGCATTTTGAGCTACAGATTGTATTTACACGTTAGCGACTAGCAGTAGAGGCGTATCTGAGAAGAAGCGTATCAAAGAGAAAAGGGTCTACTTTCATTTATGCCAGCTGGTTATTTTTTCTATTTTTTTTTTGTTGCCAACTCAGTGAAGACCCCACGTCGGGGGCTCACTGGTTATGGCGCTAGACTAATAAGCGGGGTGAACTGGGTTCAAAACCTTCCGCGGTGGCGAAACGCAAGGCGTTCTATGTAAGAACACGGAGTGGTCGAATTTTTTTCCGTAGCTCTCCATTACGGCATCCATCATAAGCAGAGTCGTTTGCGAGAATCTTGTTAATTTGTGGTTATGGTTTATGGGACGTTATGCTCCATAAACGATAAGCACAACTCAAAAACGATTTTAATCGCCTGGGCGAAGTCCCGCAATTTTCGCAAGTAAATATTGGCATCTTGCTAAAATATTCTTCTGCATACCTCGACTAGCACTACTCCGGCGCCCACAGAAACTTTGCATGCATACGTTCTCCGCGTGTAGCCCCCATTTTTCGCCTTTGTGGTTGTGATTACCGACTCTGTCTTCTTTTTGCGCGTTTTCTCTTAATACAAAAAAAAAAAAAGAAGTATTACGTGTATAAACTTTCTGAGTGCGCTGACAGATCTGAAAGTAACCTTGCATTCAGCGGTTGTCTATGATTCTCCGAGTGAAGGTTTCGATGCGCAAGTTCCGCTGGAAACTGAAAACCGCGCAGTGGAGTTTTTGGTTTCCAGGTGCCATTAATGCAGTGACGTGTCCTTAATCATAAATTTATTTTCCTGTATCCTTCTGCAGTTCAACGAAAATTCTGTATTGGACTCCATCTTAATACAAACTTTTCTAATACAATAATGATGATTTCGTAAACAACCCAGTCGCGTAAATGTGATGGCATCAGGATACCAGGGAAATTAGCTCTGGAAGTTCGTGCAAAAACATCGCCTTTATTTAAGCAATGTGAGCACACACACAGACACGAAAACGATATTGTGAGCGTGCATTCAGAACATAACCTGGCACTCAATTCTGTAGGTTAATTATTTTGCTCTTTCACGTGACTCGTATTTGTTCATTCTTACAGACGACATAATAAATCTTCATGTAGTGCAAATATTCGTGGTCGAGAAAAATTGTGTCATATAACTGCCTTAGTCCAAAGTCGATAAAAAAAAAAATACTAGATGCAATTCAATTTAGTTGTTTATTCCTATGGAATATATGGTGGGGGCAAAGGAGAAAAGCTGCTCGCAAGAAGCATGAGGAGCCCTCGACCCCCCTTACAAGCAATAGCACATGATTACAACTGATCCATCTGCAAATACATTTGAGCACGTCGCCGATTTTAATGTCGATCTGCATGCCGCCATAAAAAAAGTTATACGCATGTCGTTTTTTTTTTTGTTATAAAAATTTTGCTGCTTCTTTTGGTAACCAAACAGAACACATGCATTTATAACGACCGAGATAGCATAAGAAGCTTTTTGTATTTAAAAGTTGAAGCGCAGCTAATATACGATCACAATGCACGATAATACCTTCAGTCATTGCCCATCCCTGAGTCGTTGCCTGCCTACCCACCACTTTAGCCAGAATATTAATTATGTCAGAACTACCCTGCTGCCACCCACCTGTAGAAACGTCAACAGCGGGCCTGCCGATTTCAGAGAAATACTCTGCCGAACGCCGCGGCAGCACAAAAAAAAAAAAAAAAAAATAATAATAAAAATAATAATAATAAAAAAAAAAAAAAAAAAAAAAGTAATTATAATAAAATTAAAATAAACAGAAAAAGAAAAAGGGGTCAGAAAGAAACTGGCATGTTTGTGCATCCAGAATAAAAAACGATTGATATAACGGAGGCAAATATTTTGTTCGCGAGCGCAGGGCACTCAATTTGCGCCCGATACGTAACAGGAAGTCGCCAAGTCTTTGTACCGTGATATGAGACGCCGATACAGATGTCACATTTCGATTGTTGGGCAAGCCCTGCAAATAGAACTGACATATAGTTGCAGCTGTGTGCAACAAGTAGTGCTCGCTTTCTAGCGGTCTGTCTAAGCAAGACAGAATCCCATGAATAAAGTTG